>JAZGTJ010000157.1:0-25910 GCA_036877575.1 Botia almorhae
GTTTCTCTTTATCTGTGTGTCTGTCTGTGTGCTTGTTTGTTTGTCTGTCTTTGTGTTCTGTGTACATTTATCATACATGTAAAGCTGCTTTGTAACAATGTCCGTTTGTGAAAAGCGCTATACAAATAAAGTTGAATTGAATTGAATTGAATTCTGAGAATGTTCCTTGTTAGCTGGGATTCTGTTACTATTTATACTGTGAACGTGCATCTTTACGAATATAAGACGCTTAAAAATGTATGCAGCTCGCAAATCAAAAGCACAACTGTGAAAATGTTCAGTTGAATCATTATTTTGGTGCACTATTCCTTTAAATCTTTTAAAACGCCATCCCTTCGACATGTTTGTTGTGAGCAAAAACAAGGCTGACAGGATTTTTGTACGATTTTGAGCCCGGCCGTGTGGAACCATGTGATGTGGAGGTGGAGGGGGCGTTTAGGAAGAGCGATCAGGGGGTTGAGGAGAGTGTGAAGTCGGTTCAGGCTTCGCTTTTTACAGTCTGATATTCAAACTCTTTGTCCTAATGTAGCTCTGTGAAGACTGACTCAGACTGAAGGCTGTGTAGGCAACTTCCTGGCCTGAACTCCACTCAATACGCCCACACAGCCAGCCGGCTCTTTTTAGATACTCAACATTAGGTCTGGCCAAGACTCATCGCGGAGTGCGGACTGGAGGTAGGCTGAAAGTGTTGAGAATAACTTTCGTGGACCCGACTGAGTGCTTTGCAGACCTTCCAGTGCAGTGCAGTGCAGAAAGCATCAAAGGGCTGAAGGACGAGAAGATCAAGGGCCAGTGACCTACTGCTTTTAAAAAAGACCCAATATAAACGTACATGCTACAGTGTAAGCTATGCATAATTAAGACTGTCGTCTGTGGGTTGAAGGTAAAGTAACAGGAGACTTTGTCCAGGTTCTCAATGGTATAGCCTATTTGTTTATCCTGAGGTAAGGGAGGCCCCGGGCCCCTGTAACTTTGTAATGAAACAGCTCACCACCAATGTTTCGGTAACACGACTGAGCGTATCCACATAAACATGAATCTATACATTATTTGACATTGTGTAAGTTATCACCAAGCTAACCTGACAAAATCAAAAAAGAGAGACGGCTGGTACATATCCTAGTAGTTTAAAAAAGGTCGTCGACCGGGTTTGGCATTTTGCAGAAGGACAACATGTACCCACGCCTTCTTAATCCCAAACTGACTGATTGTTTTGAAAGAATTGCTTAATAAACCAGATGTTTTTTTTAGCGTGAATGCTTATGACATCATTTGTAGGTACTGTTTACCGCCGGCAGGTTAAAAAGAGAAGCCACAATGTTCCCGGTGTACAATTAATTTGGCGGAGCTACGTTCTGATGGCTCATCGCGGAAGTACAGAGGTGATTGTTTTTGCTCCCCTACATTTATTTGGTAAGACAGCCAGCTAGCCTAGCCAAGGAGATCGAGGCGAACGCAGCTTGGCACCGTTGCTGAAATGCAGCAGTTTCTCGAAGACAAGAGAGAGAGAGAGAGAGATGGTGTCCACTTCTGCATTAAAACGGAGTGTCTCGGTGCTCTAATAAAGAGGGCTTGTGACTGTCCTCGTTCAGAGGAGCCTAAATTAAAAGATTCATTGAATGAAGGTGTTCGGCTGATGGAACGCTCCTCAGACAGACTCGTGAATATAGAAGTGCGCACCATCACGACATGAGTTGTTAAACGTACAATCGCGAACGTGTTTTATTTGTTATTTATTGTTATTTGAAGTAGTAACATGTATTATGTATTATCCCTACGGACTCTTGTTTTTTGGCACCGGCTTAATGTTTGTGCGCCTGTAGGTTTTCAGTCTGGCTAGGAAAGCCAGTAAAGACAAAGACGTGCTTTTGAGCCAAGCCATTTGGAAATGACTCCTCTACCTTCATACGCCCGCCTCAGATCCCATCCAGAATGTACACAACCCCCACACACATGCAGATGCTCGGGTGAATAGACAGAGCACCAGAACAAAAACCACTCTGTGTATATATTATTTATATATACTGCGCGGGCTTGTAATCAAAATATTATTTTAACACGTTTATATAATAAATATAATGTACATGTTCATATGGACTGCAAATGTATGCCGTACAGTGTATATGTTGCCTATTCACACCCAATATAAAGGCAGAGAGACAGACACACAGCATATGCGTATGTATTTATGAACTGTATAAATATGTATAGCTAGATAGACATGAATTGAATAAATAAAATAAATGCAACAGATAGGCAGACAGATAGACAGACAGACAGAATTGAATAAATAAAATAAATGATAGATACAGGCAGACAGACAGACAGACAGACAGATAGATAGACACAGTCGTCTTCTAAAAAGTAACGCGATGTTCCGACGGCGGAGCCTAAATTAAACTGGCCGAACAAAAGCATGAATAAGCGCGATCGCACGCGGCGCGTTCAGAGCGGGATCCCCTTTCTTCTCGCTCGCGCCGGCTGCGGCTCCGCCGTTGCTAGGCAACGGCACTCGCGGCCCCTTCCGCGAGCTCGGGGTGCGTGACACGGGCGCGAGCGGCCCGTCTGGCTCCTCAGCTGTCATTCGGAATATAAAGCGAATGAAAATAGACACGCAGGCATCCTCAATTAGCACGGCAAGGACGAGCGAAGACATTTTGTCTCCTCTTTCTCTCTGTTGAGTCATGAAAGGGCGCCGGTTTTGTTCTAAAGGCGATGAAAGCTCTGTTGCTTCGGTGACTACAAAGGTCTTTTTATTGGGTTTATTTGATAATGTAATGAGCGCGCTTTTATGCGCCCTCGCTTTTCACCTACGTCATTACAATTTGCCATTTGCAATTTTCATGTACCTTAGCCTATAAATACTCGTCCTCGGTATTCATATAATCAAGAGCTACCGCGCTTGGCTGACACAAGTCCTCATGCGTGAATCAGAGCACATCAGTTTTGTAAATATACATTTGTTTCGTTTGGACCGCAATGCATCATGGGAGTTGAAGTTTTATTAGGAATATACAGACATTAACACAGATGTACTATCTTAAAGTTCATGCCTATATGTACGTATGCAAACGTATCCAGGCGGTATGCTATCTAACTGCTACAAGCCATGTTATGTATTTAATGAAATTTCTCACACACACACACACACACACACAAACTGTGATGTCACACAATAAGGTACAAAACACACAAACACACACACGAAAAAGAGTTCAAACTATCCTGTGCTTGGTAAGACCATATTTTATGAGGTCAGGGTCAAAGCCCCAAAAAACATGTCACTTCCTGTTTTTAGACAGATGCAGAGAGGAGTCAGGAACCGAGCTGGTTTTAATCACCAGGGACGGCAGGAGTCGACTTCCTCTGATGTTGAACATAAAGGTGATTTAAGACAAACAGCTAAACAAGGGAAGTTAGCCACATAACTGAGAATCTTTCTTTTAGGTCTCCTGCTAGCTTGGTCATTTCTTACATATGTTCCACTTGCAATAATCATATAAGTGTCATTTTTTGTGTTGTTTAATGTCAACGAAAACGCCGAAGTTAATGTTTCACATTTGCTTCTGGTTATGTTGCGCAACAAAGCGCTTTGAACATTTTGAGATGAAGCGTGTCGTTTTTGTGAGACAAAGGCGTCAAAGATAATTGTAAACAATATCTTATTTAGATTTTTTGTAGTTGGCAGGATTTTCCTGTTGTGTGCTAAAACGTTCTGAGCAGTTTCAATTATATTCTGGTTCCTTCTGTTAGGTTATTTTCCACGTAATTTTATTGTCAGGCTAATCGCATTGCTTACAAAGTATAGTTCACTTCTCCTTAAAAAGTCACACCATTTAAGCTATCATTCATATACACACATAAAGTGCCAAAGTTTAATTTGTAGAATTAGGGGTTTGTTCAAACAGGTAGCCCCGCCCCCGAATGTACACCATTGGTTGAGCCAGAAGTTCAGAGCCATCACTCAAACAAACAAAGGCTCAAAGCACCACCCCAGCTAACAATGTTAGGTTGTAAGAACATTTCCGTAACTTTTCCGTTAAGTAAAAAAAAAGTTAAAATATGTTATTTGTTTGTTATATTCAATTCAATGTTATTTTGAAAGTTCTAGAAATGCTCAGTTTTTTCGAACTTAATATTATTTTAACATTATTGCTGGGTTATTCAAACATTTTTAAATTCTGTAATTTAACGTTTTTAAAATGTTCCACTAACTACTTAAGAATAGTGTTTGTGATATACAGATATAAATCATTAATAAAACGGTCTACTAACAAGAACGTTTATTGATAACTTTGAGAGAACTTTTGGAGATCGTTAGCCAACGTTCTCAGAATGTTCTTTGTTAACTGGGATGGTGTTTATTGTCATTTGCAAAACCTAACCTGTCAGCTCACAGGTTATCTCTACACCTTAAACTGGGAGTGGAGGAAGTATTTTTACATAAAAATATAGACTTTAAGTATCAATTTTGAATTTGAATTTATTTGGTAAGAAATCATATGAATTAAACAAACGGATTAACTCCAAATCATGATTTAGTGATTCTAGTCAATACACGTCAGAACACATTGTGAAAAAAATGATCAAGGCTTTTACGCTGTTGGATTGTTTCCAGTATAGGGGAGGTTAAGCAGACAGGATATGCAATATCTCAGAAGAAATGGGAAACAGGCCCGCTTGAGCAAAATCAGGGCCTCCAGTAAACCAGACTGCAGGAGAGAGACTCGTAAACATGAGGCATGGATTATTCCAACGTCCAGACCCGGCCCGAGGGTCAGAGGTTCGAGCAGGAGATGGTGTGCCGCATGCAGCAGGAAGATTGATTGGCGCATTTAGCCCGAGTCATTTATCAGCCTTTGCTTCATATTTATCAGATGCGGTTGGAAAGCGCTTGGCGAGGGGCTTCAAATTATAAAGACTGGAAGTAAAAGCCTCTCAAGGGGGGTGTGTGTGTGTGTGTGTGTGCGCCTCTGCATTAGAGGAGCACAGATCTGGCCAGCATCCCCCCCGCAGTGCAGCCAAGTCCCTATCTCACCCCCACAGAAGCCAAAGCGACAAACCCCCCCCCACGTGTCCATCCTCCACCTCCCCAACACTCACTCATACAGTCACCTCCTCTGTCACTCCTCATCATGTTCTCTCTCTCTCAGCTGTGGCTTCTATTTCTGCTGTTTGGTGTGAGCGCTGTCGCCTTTTTTTCTTAAAATAGCCAGTCATCTTTAGTTCATGTCACAGCCATGAATCACGACTTGCTTCTATTGTCCGGGGGCATGTTTTTGACAGACTTCCTGGAATATTTTAAACACGTACGGTTGCGAATTGTGAATTTTATCAGCTGTTCGGAGTACTCAAAGCTACTAAGACGGGGACTTAAAACAACCTAAAATGTAGCCAGTCCTTCTTATTTTATTCAATTTTATAGTTGATACGACTGCTAAATAGCTAAAAAAAACTAAATAATTGATGCGTAATTTGTGTATTTGTTTTATAGTTGTTATACATTGTGTTGCTTATCATTTTTATTGCTATTATAAGTATGTCGTTACTAACTGTTGACTTGCGACGACAGCACATTATTTATTAAATTCTGAATTTAGCATTAACAATTATGAAAATGTATTCATTTTAAAACTGACCACTGATCAGTTTGATATCGGTTTGGACAGTTTGGCAACTCTACTGCTACGTTTTCTTGGCGATTGCTCTCCACAATCGAGAAAAGGTTGTGCCGAGGTTAAAAAAGCAACGCAATCCAAAGAAACACAGGGGTGATGAACCAATGAACAAACAGTTAGTATTTGGACTGGCTGGTCTATAATTCCAAAAGCACGTCTTCTACATTAGGACAATGTTTGTTCTCCTGTTATCCGAGGAAGGGGCTCTGCATGGTCTCTCTCCTTCGGTTTCACGAGACGCAGAGAAGGAAAACGCCTCTGGGATATCCAAGTTCCTCTCCTCCGGAGCTGAACCGCGCGGCAGCCCACAGAACCGCGAGTGGCCTCGGGGCACAGGGAAAGGATGAAAACTCTTCCCCAGGGGCCCGTGAGGTAGGCAGCAGACACAGCAAATAAACAACCCACACTCCTCATGTGTACAAGGCACGATAAGGCCCTTAAGGAAGGTCTGTACATCTCCCCTATTCTCCCTCTCCCCTAAGTCTCCAAAAACAGTGATGCCACCCCCTTAAAAAACGCACAAGACACGAGATCAAAGGCTGCCAGTGTGCCATCTTTGTCATCTCTCTCTCCGCGGCCCACACCATGGCAAAGTTTCCTGTTTTTCGGGGTTTTTTACAATAAGAAGCGCACAACAACAATGTGGGATCTGTCACACACGATTTTCCCGAAGGAGCTTCAACTCAGAGGGGAAATTTCATTAGGAGTGGGGGACGACCGCTGACAGATAAACATTGTTCAAAGCACCTTGTTTGTGAAACAGAAACACATTCCCGCAACTTTTGGGAAAGTTGGACAGTTACTTTGAAAAAGATTTAGTAATAAATGTCGTTCTCTCTCTCTCTCTCTCTCTCTCTCTCGACACGGTGAGGGTGACCTAGTTCTTTGCATTTATTCCGGTTGACCCAGCCCAGCTAACAGGGAACATCCTCAGAAAATGTTTTCTTAATGTTCTCTTAATGTTATCAAAAATCATTCTTGCATTCAAATGTTGACAGAATGACTTTTTAACGTTATATTTCATTTAGTAGTTAGTGGAACGTTTTAAAAACGTTACAGAATTAAAAAGCAAGCAAAAAAGCTTTCATGTTTTACCGTAGCTTAGCTGGATAAGTATGATGCTAACAATGCCGTCATGGCATCATTTATGTCTGAAGCAAGCAAAACCACACGACCAATCAGCGGCAGCCATTTTACGCACGACCTCATTTTTAATCTGACACGGAAACCGCTGTGTTTATGTCTATAGGTCAGTATTAGCAAACAACGGCATTGTAATATGTCATTAGCCATATGCTACAAGACAGTGACACGCATGAAAAACTACACCGCCTGGGTAATTTTCACGCCGTGAACTATGCACACAGTGGAGTGCACTCATCGCTCGTTATTATCTCTCATAATAACCCTAAGGTGCTTTCTTGTCAGTTAGCAACGCTTTAAATCGTAAGTGACTCGTATTATGCTAATTGTACAGGCGGTCCCCTCGGATCAATTTAAGTAAAAATTCTCGCTCAAGGGCGCGTGATGATGATACAGTACGTCCTTGAGTTAAAAATATAACGTTGATTTTGTTAACAGAACATTAGATGTATTTATAGATGCCTGATCGAGTTAATTGTATGCTATGCCCTCCATATTGTGTTTGCTAGCAGACTGGAGCTCCGCTGCAAACTGGATTAGCAACTGTATTCCTCTTGGGTTTTGGTTGAGCCACAGAATAAGAACTCTGGAGCGCCACAGGTCCCGTCATGGTCCACAGGAGCGCTTTAACGGTCTCAAATATCGGTACCCATGAGACCGCAAACGCCCACAACGCCGCTCACGACAAACTCCAGTGCCCACCTGACCACCCCAAAATCCTGTGCTGTTAGACAAAACAAGCTTAACTGTCTTGCTTTTTTTCTTAAGTCTGATTGACCAAAAGCTGTTCATGAAATCATGAAAAACAATTCCACTTTTTTCAATTGCCGCTTTAAATTTTCAACTTAAATCAGATTGGCTTTAAGTCATTTTACCTCCATTATTTTAACTGACTTACTCTAATTCAAGTTCATATGATTTATATAATAAAATAGTTGAAATTGCCTAAATTAATCTTAATTAGTCTTAAATCTTCTTCATTTTGTTTTAAGCCATATGCAAAATTTAAACTCCTTGTTTTGGTGGTCATGGAATTGCATTGTGGGATGGTGATCCCAGCTAACAATTTTAGGTTGTAAGAACGTTTCCATAATGTTTCTGTTATGTTAACAAAAACAGTGAAATGTCCAGTTTTTTAGATATTTTATTAACATTATTGCTTGACTATAAGAACATTTTTTAATTCTTCTAAACATTTTTAAAACGTTTCACATCTACTTAAATTAACGTTTTTTGATGTATGATGTAACATTAAAGAAACGTTTTACTAACTTTACCGCAAAAATGTTTTTCGATAACTTTGAGACCTTTTAGAAAACGTTAGCCAACGTTCTGAGAACGTTCCCTGATAGCTGGGATACAGCTAGAATGGGGCGGAATACAAATTTGCCATTGTTGTTTCCAACGTAAACACATCATCCTGCAAAACAAGGCGGCTCCACACAACTCTGCCTAGCAACCGTTTCCTGCAACCCATGTTAATGATAAATGATGAAGGTCAAGTTGTCTTGCTCGCCCCACCTGTCGGACGTCAGCACTTCTAACGGGCAGGCAGGATTATGTATGTACTATGGAGAGAGCGTGTCAATACATCTTACGGCCTCACCCCTACACACTGACACAGCAGCAGTCTTCAGTACTCCACACCATTGATTTAATCATACCAAGGGCATAACTTACATTGCAGACACGGGAGAGGTTGCCACTGTAATTTTTAATGCGTTCTGCTCCTCTGAGCTGTTTGTGTATTGGTCAGATGTAAAGGAGATTTTTTGAAGAGCTTCTGTTTTTAAAGGTGAAAGGTGTCATTTTTGGGACTGTATAAAATAGCAAGGGTAATAGAAAAACGTTCACGCGCATGTATGTACGTATAATATGCTGTCACTTTTAATAATTTAATCTGTGGCTGCACCTACAGTCTTAAAAATAAAGGTTCTTAAAAGGTTCTTCCTAGCGATGCTATGATTCCATTTTTGGTTCCTTAAAGAACCATTCAGTAAAAGAAGGATTTATTGCTTACCTTTTTATATCTTAAAGGAGCCTTTTCCACTACAAAGAACCATTTGTGAAACAAAAAGGTTCTATGGATGTTAAAGGTTCTTTATGGAACCATACAGCCAAAAGTGGTTCTCCTATGGCATCATGAAGCACCGTTTTTTTAAGGGTGTACGTAGAACTGAGCCTGCCGGGCATAACGTTAAATAATGTGAACGACTATGATAGTTACACCTGATAGCCTCAGAGACACGCTACTAAAAACATGCGCGTTGCTCTAAAACCGAAGCTTGAAAATCTTGCCCAAGAAAACCTGATGATGCATGTAAATATTTGCATGTTCATTTAAACAAACCCGTTGTACGCCTGCGAGGTTCAGATGCTCGTATGTTATTGGTTTTGATTAAGTGTAGCCCGTGTCAAACCTCTGACCTTTATGATAAGTTCAATTTATTGAACTGTTGCTCATCTCCAAACCTCCAGAATCTATATTTCTTCATATATATCTGTCTAGCTTTTTACGGACTGGGGGAATATAGAATAGCTGTCATTTTCATCATTATCGCATAATCACGGATTGTAAGGGCTCCGTATCTTAAAAATTGTAGTGAACTCGCATTCTTCTGCAAATGAGGACGAGCGAGTGACAGCCAAAATAACGAGGACAGATCGTTCTTTCTCTCCTATGGTGAAACACACATGGAATGCAACACACGACGCATGCTACACCCCTACGCTTGCTTAATCAATTCAGCGTTGCATACCATCTCCACAAAGTGGTGCACGCTCGGAGCTGCGAATGTTCTTGTGTTTGTGCTGGCGTGTTCGGATAAGCCCGGACCCTCATTAATGTACATAATTTACGGCTGCCTTTATCCTGACAGAATCTTAATTGTGCTTTTACAGTGTCTTCGAAGAACCATTCATCAACGTCACGGGCGCGAGCGCACGCGTGCGTAAACACGGACCTAATGACGTTTCCTTAAAATCAAAGTGGATTTGCTGTTTTCCTTTTACATTTGCTGTCCCTCTATTGGTATTGATCTGTATCCTAGCAAGCCCTCGCGACGCAAAAATATCAAGTTCATGTTTATTTTCTAATCCCGTTTTATGTTAATATTAGCCCCTTGTTCATTAGCATGTTTTTTGTGCTCTTTTCTGATAGATAAGGTTAGAAAGTGCGTTCCAATATAGTCGATGTTTACTATCAGTAAGTAGATTTTAGCCGTATGATACAGTAGTAGCTCATAGAACAGACTCTCTGTTTTACCAGTAACAATCTTCTCTATAAACCAGTTAAACGCCTAAAACTATGTAGGTTGTGTTCATGTGTTCATCTGTGCTGTTTTAAAACAGTTAATCCAACAGTAAACGTGCACTAGATAGACGTCTAGCTGTCTGAATGCCAAAAACGCACGCTTAGTGAATGTACAGACACGTGTAGAAAGTGCATAGGAAAAAGGTTAGAAACAGGCCAGGTAACAATTTTAGGTTGCAAAAACGTTTCTGTAACGTTTTCATTAAGTAACAAAAACATTAAAAATGTTATTTTGAAAGCTCTAGGAACGTTCAAAACATCCAGTTTTAGACGTAACGTAACGTCGGTAACGTTTAAGAATAAAGTTTTTTATAATACGTAACGTTAAAACGTTCTACCGACATTATTGCAAAAACATTTTTTAAATACGGTTCCACTTTGAAACAACATTAGCCGATGTTCTGAGAACGTTTCCTGTTAGCTCATAGGTAACGTCTTCGCCTTTATAGAGGGGACACACGTGTTAACGGACGTCATCATCTCATGTTGCATGCCATTTAAGAAGTCCTTCTCACTTCCTGTCACCTCTCCTGACCCTACCGACACTGGAACCCCAGGAGCTATCAGGGTTTCCATCAGAGCTCTGCTCTTCCAAAGATCTCCCCACCCTAAAAGCACACCTGTTCAAAGCCCAGACAAGAACAAACAGCCCTCTGTGTGTGCTCTGGGAGTCAGTGCATTGCTAAAATGCTTGCTCTTCTCGCCTGCCTGCCTTGGCTCTCCCAAACCTTGTGTGCAGAGCATCTGTTAGTCTGTAGATCAGGTCTGACAGCACTTCCTGAACCCTCCGATATTGGCGTGCAGTTGAGCCTCTCGCACAAGTACTGCAGGTGTCTTTAGGGCTGGGACGGTATTGTTTTACGTACGCAAATATTTAGTCAAACAAGTAAGACTTATGTGTCACGGTTAAGCAATTTTAAATGCCTCAGCCGAGAACACAATGTCTAAAATGGAGAGAGGACTACAGTCGACCGGTTGTTTAGTAACTAATTAATCGATTAGCGAGGTTGATTTGTAAATTTACATTTTTACCTTGTATTTTATTGTATGTATTGTATGTATTTTATTGTATGTATTTTATTTTTATAGTTGTTGTTTTTCACATTTTTATGTGTGTATATATTTATAAAACATGTATTAAATTATTTAGTTTTTATGTATTTTTCGTATTAAAAACTAAAACTATTTTCTTCACCGTTTACGTAAAGGACGCCCTAAATATGCGTTTGATCACAAATCGGAGAGCAGCCTTAAAGCTGGATCGGTCGATTTTGCAAAATATGTAGTTTCGCACATCCATAATCAATATAAATGATCAGTATCTCTGAGCAGAGTTTACTGCCAGGGGCTCCATTATAAGGAGACTCTAGTGGGGACCTCAGTGAGCTTTTGTTGCCCTTGAAAGAATGCTTTGTACAGGGGCCTGAAAGAGCCAACTGTGCCTTTGCACATCCAACCTGGAAGGGGGATGGGACGCGAGGGGTCTGTCTTCAGCGAAGCCGTACACTGTCCGTGTATTAATTCATGGTATCTGGTTGCTCGGTATCTTGTTTAACAAAAAGCCTGCAAGTGACAGATTGGTTATCAAGACCAGCTGTCCCGGGCACGGTGGCCCTGCTCTCCGGGAGACCAGCGGACTGGCTGAGAGCAGATGGACAGGGTCCAGGATCAATCCAGCCAATCAATAGCCGGCGTCTGATTTGGAGAGCGGGGGTGCAGGGTGCTTTGGGGGCAGGGCAAGGTGAGTCGAGCGAATGATACACAACTGAGAAAATATGAAGAGAGACACTTATTTCACTACCTGTTCATTTCAATAGAGGGCATGAGATGTCAACAGTGAAAGTCAAAGCACACATATAGATTCTTACAAATTTAACATTACGTTTTTGGCCTTCCTGTCAATGATCTGGGAAAACATAGCAGATTAGAAGTCATTTTTAACATCTTTTGCCAGGAATAAAATCGAAAGGGAAATTTGTTGCAATTCAAAAACTTCTACATTGTTTTTCTTTGAAGTAAATGGAAATTCCTTTTAGGAGAACAGAAATAGACACAACAGAGATGGCTGTTGATGTGCAGCAGGAGCGCACAGCTACGAAAGGAATGCGGATAACAAAGCTCGGGTAATTTGGTCTTGGAGAAATTTGACGAGAAATCGAATATGAAAAGAGTTCATATTAAAATCTGACTTTTGATCGCGATCTTGGCAAACCCGAGCGCACCCCATTTAATCTCGCCGCTTGCCGGGAGAACAAGCGAGATATTCATTTGTGATTTTTATTTCCTGCGAGTCTTTAGTAGGTCAGACAATTTCTCACGTAATGCAATAAAAGTAACGGAGAGAATTTTCTCACACGAGAGGTCGAGTTCTCATCTAAAATTGAGATATAATTGAAAAGAGCCTCTGGCATTTTTTTCCTGTTCTTCATTTCTTTTTGCAAATGAACGTGGAACCCCATCCATCTTAAATAACCTGAAAAAGGCCTAATTTAGATCACAGACAGAGGGTCTGTTATAAAGCAGTGGGGGCTAATTTGGTCTATAGTCCATCCGTCTTCCTGCATTGAGATGGGGCCTCCATTCAACAATAACCTGCTGAAACCAGGAACAGACATCTCGCCTGTCGCTGGTTTCAGCCTTGTCTGTTCCCCCTCCCCCACTGTCGTAGCATCTGTTTTGTGTTAGCCTGTTAGCCATGTTAGCTCAGAAGCCCCAGACTCATCCTGCACATCTGACGTTAGCCGTGACGCACAAAGTAAAACGCGCGTGGCTTCGAGGTCGTTTCGTACAACCGCTCCATCGTAACAGGAAGCACTCTGGCTTGCGCAAGTTAGCAAAGGAAAACATGCTGTATTTATCGTTTGATAAAAGCTCGTAAACGCTTGGTGCACAACTTAGAGGCCAACGAGGTTGAGAAATAGCAGTTGGCGAGGCAGAAGTCAAAGGGAGTACGTTAATGCACAGGGTTTCCTGTGAGGGTTATGAGTACCCACAGTTCCCTGCTGAGAGAGGAAACAGTGTGCAAATAGAGGGATTCCCACCTCGGCAGCACAGCCAGTGTCATCGAGATAAGAATGGAAATTTCACAATGGCTGCTGTCAGGGGATTCCGGCCTCCTGTTAGCTCCCAGACGCAGCCTGACTGTTCAAATATCTTTTGGGTTTGCCTGTCTGCCTAGTGGGAGAGTCTGCTATTTAAAACGGCTGCGTGCGTGAGATGACAAGAGTCACAGAGGACAGGAAATTCTCGTGTTTGTTTTCATAGTTAGTCATAAAAGTATGTACTGCGTCTGTTCGAGTAAGTGGATGTTTAGTCATTAATCCACCAAATTTTTAGATGATATGAAAGATGAAGCGAATCGTTTCTCAGTTGCGTTGATTTTTTTTTTGTGCCGCTATCAAAACATTGCTGTTAAGACATCTCGACCAGCCCAACAGAGCTACACTGGCTCAACCAATGGCGTGGGTTTTGGGGCGGGACTATCCGTCAGTCGACCAATGGAATATGGAGGGTGTATTCAGGAAATCGTTTTGAAAACACTAATTATATCTGCAATTCCATTCGACAGAAATTATGCACTTCGAAAAGAAAGTGTTAACACAAAGAAAAGCAGCATTAAATTAAATTGCAAAGCTTTTTAAAGCTCCACTTTGTACCCCCCCCCCCCCGGCAAATTAATCTTTGCAGCTTATTAGAAAAGCAGTCTGTTATAATTTAGGGGCCTTTTCAAACATGTCAAAAGAGTCAGCTGGTGCCGCTACAAAATCCAGATCCAAATCTATTGTGAATTGATTCGCCTCTTTTGAATATTTAATGTTAATGTAATGGCTCGGTATAACAAAGCAGACCCAAATCTCAATTTATCCCGTCAAACCGTCATTGATTTAATTTCGTGATTTATAGAAACATTCTCCGTACCTGCAGGCGAGGATAAACGACAGCGGCGGGCAAAATGCGCTGCGAGATTTTCTCGCTCCTTTTTACATTTCAAAGCATCTAACTACCTCATTTGAATTATTTACAGGGGCACGTGATGGAGGGCCCGGCAGAAGGTTATTGATCGGGCTGATTTAGAACCTGCAGCTCAGCTAAACGCTTATAGGAGTGTGGGTGGCCGGGCCATCTCGGACTCCGTCGTATAAAATCATCAATCAATCAGTATGGAATAAGATATGGGTGTGAAAATCTGCTCTAGTTATTTACCTAAACACGGACAGCTAAATGGCTCTGAGGGAACAGGAAGAAATTTTGCTTTTCTATAAATATGCATAACAAACACCGCAAAGGGATCTTGTTCTTATAAAGATATGTTTGTGTTTTAGATGCTGCTATACCTCCCAGGCTTCTTAACAAGCGTTATTAGCAAGATTTTGTTCTTTTTTTGTTTGGTCAGCTAGTTAAACCGGAAAAGCCATGCTGGTTTATACGCTTCACCAGTTCCACCAGCTTGTCTGAAACCCTAGGGCCTGGCTGGTTGGCTTTAAAGGGAGCATCCTAATTGAAATTAATCTCATAAGTAAACAATTTAAAATGCTCTGCATAGGCAGCGACTCCACATGTTGTACAAATAACGTTTCTTGTATGAATACAGATTCATGGATGAATCTTTCATCCTTGAATACATGGTTGAAAGATTCAACTCGCTTTTTTATAGTTTAGCGTTAGCATGTCACTATTTACACCTTGTTGCAATGCATTGTGGGATTGTACTGCTATCTACCGCCATCAAAACCGGCAAAAGAATGCAGCTTCATTATACGATTTGCGGCCATCTTAAAATGCTGCCCATGTAGGCGGCTCACAAGGTGCCTACAATATATAGCTTTAAAAGCTATATGTTTTTATGGCATGCTCTCGCACTTAAAATACAGCTGACAATTCTGTTCGAGCGCTTTAATAAACAATTCTATAGTTACTGAATCAGAGTTCAGATTGAGGGGACAGCAGTAATGATGAAGAGAATAGCCAGCGTGGGTCAGAGGATCATCTGTCCCACTGCGTTCTCAGGCCAATGTGAACAGATCAATACATAATATCTTACAAATTGAATTCGACCTGGATCGACCCAAAGAGGCGGGAACCTTCCCTGCAAAATCCTGATGATCAGCATGGGCTGATGTATGTGCGTGTGTGTGCCAAGCTAACAAATTTAGGCTGTAAGAACGTTTCCCTAATGCTTCCATTAAGTAACAAAAACCTTTAAAAATGTTCTTTCCGAAAGTTCTAGGAGCGTTCAAACTTTCCATTTTTGATATTGTAATAATGTTATGGCTTGGTTTTAGGAATGTTATTCAAACTTTAATTCTGTAATGTTTTTGAAATGTTCCTAAGAGTAACGTTCCGATTGGATATATAACGTTTAAAAACATTCGAGTAACGTTACTTCAGGAATGTTTTCGACACCTTTGAAAGAACCTTTAACGATTCTGAATGTTCTGAGAACGTTTCCCAAGTCAGTTGTCTGTGTGTGTAAAACAGTTTGTGGCAACACTGACTCAAGATGCTTTTTCTAGAATATCATATTTAATATTCATATTTAAGAATATCAAAATGTATATATCACATCATTATAGCTTGATCTGAGATGGCCTATGCATAAAACATGTACACACAATTATTAATGAATGAAACCCAATGAGCGTTAATACCACTGAGTGCAGGAAGTTAAATATAAACCGTGTCGGTGAGTTCCTGTTTCTAACTTCCTTTGGCACGACCACAAACACGCCTGTTTTACATCGGTTCCCGTACGAGCCGCGACTGGAGACAGAAAATGGGAGAGACAAATTATGTGTGCAATTCGTGTACATTCCTGTCTATTCTGTGGGGTTTTTAAAGTTTCTCTCGACGCAAATGCGTTTTTCAGTCAGGTTTCGATGTGAAATGTCGGTTAAAAGCAACATTATGAAACTCGATGAGGGAAAAGCTCTTGTCAACTGAATAAACGCACGCTGCCTTTGTCAATACGTGTGTGTGTGTGTGCATGAATATATGTTGTATGTCTGTTTAAATGTAAAACTGGCTAGATTCCAGCTAACCGTATGACGATGAGTTGGACTGAAATGACAGAGCCTCTGTTTCTCTGAAGCCGTGTTGTGTTATGTTTACCAGAAACAATTTCAAAACCTTCCGACAATCATGCATCGAATGCAATCAGCACAATCTTCACAACGTCAGACTGTTCGCTTTCAAAGAACCGTCGTCATTTCGTAAAAAACTGTGTGATGCGTTTCTCGGGAATTTTAAAGCGAGACTGCGATAACCGTCGGCGACGTTTGCGATCTCGCGCGGCGTTGTAATAAACGGGCTTGCGTTGCCGTCCGCGCGCTGGTTGTTTTTGCATATGCTGGCGACGGTGACATGCACATTCATTCGAGTCCATCCAATTGACGTACTGCAATCGATACAATGGAGGGGCTGAGCAACACACCTACTCCCATGAGTGTTGGAACACGGTGTCTGCCACCCCATCGGTCACACCGATCGCCAACGTCTGAAGGACCCTCCACAATCTGCATCGGCCCGCTTAACAAAATCCTTATTGATTGACCCCACTCCCCTCCACAGAAGCCTGTAGACATTACTCCAGGGTTCCTAATGGTCCCTCCATGAACAATTAAATCTAACCGAGAAGTGATTATTTTGAAGCCCAGTGGATGTTCCTCTGATGTTTTTCATGGCGGATAAAAGTAGGAAAGTCGTCAAAATAATACAGCGACAAATTGGTTTAAATGTCTTCCAATCAGTAGAAAATGAGATCTAGTTTGTGTTTTATAGCCCCGCCCCTTGGAAAATCTAATTGGGTCCAAATTCTGCTCCTTAAAACTGTTGATTAAAAATCAAATGTGTTTTGATTGGCTGCGTGTTGGACGCCATTTAAGGGTTCGAAAATCTAAAAATCATGAAAAGGTGAAGGCACTCGACACACAAACATACTAAAATGCCCAAGGGAACAGATACCTGTTTTGCACAAGATCTTCTTAAGCTGGCTTTTAAAACCGTACACACCCTTTGTTTTTGGGTGGCTGACATTTTGTGAAGGTGTGAAGGTATTTTGACAGCTAATTATGCCAAGAATCTATTTAGCACCTCATTTGTTATATTAGATACTCATAATGGAAATGTATCTGCTCTGTTTAATGAATAACACATTTGTCTTCCACTGCATGTTAGTCCAATGTGTCTTAAGCAGGGGCTCTTATTTAACCTTGTTTGAACTGACACGTAAACCTGCCAAAAATGAACGAAACCTGCATACTGTAGATGTAGGGGCCCTTTTAATGAAAGTCGCTTAGAAATGCTTTGCAAAAGAAAATAGTACTATTATAACAACAAGTAAGAAAAAGTAAAAATTGTCTACATTAAAAAGATTAGATGCAACGTAATTTGTCTGTTCACCCATTGGGAGGTGGCAACTGGTTAAGATCTTTACATCTCAAGCCAAAAATATTTGGTGTCACCCAGCCCCCAAACCTTCACACACACACACACACACACAGCACCTGTCCGTATTCCCTCATCAGTGCATTGCAGTGAACTAAAGTGGGCGAGTGGGTGTTAAGACAGGTCGCAGGGGGAGCAAACCGTCTCTGTGATTACCACACAGAGAAGTAACCAGCCGTGTGTGTGTGTGTTTGTGTGTGTGTGGGGGATAACAAGGTTGACACATAAACATCAGCTGAAATACAGACATACATTTCTGTTGATGCAAACAGCGAGTTAGGCGCAGACGGCGCCGTTTTGAGTTCGACTTCTCTTTCACTCGCAGCACAACCAATCACACCTCAGAATACCCAGAAGAGTTTTCCCACGTACAGTTCGAATTATTCCACTGACTCAACTCATTCACTCAATTCAGGCTCCGTCTACAAGAATCTTGAGTGAAAATTTCCAGAAGAATAACAATCAAGATCATCACATTCTTCATCACATCACAGTTCTCGCTGACAGAAGCTCGTCGCCCGGCGCGCATTTAACAGCTCACTGTTTATATATGTGCTCTGGTTTTCGATGTTAATGGAAATTAAGAAATGGTTTCTTGTTTGGTGTCATGCTAGCGTGCCGTTTATCAGCAACGGCATTAAAAACTAGGGTGTCAAATACAAGATCGTTCTTCACAAAAAATAATAAAAAACACTTTTAAACAATTTGGTCTTCGGGTGTTTGGCTGATTCCCAGTTAACAATTTTAGGTGGTTAGAACGTTTCCCTAACGTTTCCACTGAGTCACAAAAACGTCTTGTTCAAAACATAAACACAAAAAGGTTCAATTTTAAACAGTGTACACTAACAACTTAAGAATAACATTTTTGATGTGCTATGTAGCATTAAAAAATCATTGTAATAATGTTACTGCAGAAACATTTCGATCAAATTTACAGAACTTATAGAGAATATTGGCCATCGTTCTGAGAACGTTTGCTGTTGGCTGGGGAAGCATTCGTTTGGCGGAAGCCCTCAAAGGAAGGTCAGCAGAGGAACATCACTGGGCGGTACTTAAAAACAGACCTCAGTCACGTTCTGCTTATTGATCGCGACCGTGATTAGCTTTCGGGCCCTTTATAGTACCAACATCGTAAAATTAACAAGCAAATGCATTAAATTACTGGTGAAGATGACATGACTGCATTTCTTTACGGCCCTGTAATCGCATCGTGACAGACAGCTCAATAAATAAAACAGATGATCCTCCAATGGATTATAAGGAAATGCATAAGATAATAAAACTAGAGCAACCAGATCTTTTTATATTGTTTGTTTGCTCAATAGTATTGTATACTGTAGCTCAGTTAATAGAGCATTGTGTTAGCAGGGCAGATGCTGTGGGTTCGTTTCCCAGGAAACACAGGTGCCGAACGCTCCATAAGACACTGTAAGCATCTGCCAAATGTGTGACTGTAAAAGTATTTAAATAATTACTAAACAAAACTTCCCCAGTAGGACGGAGTGAAACAATAATACAAAAATGTGAGTTCATAAAGCAAAGAAAGCTCTTAAAATAGCTTTCAAGTGCCCCCTTTGCTCTTTTAAAAATGATTCATCAACTTAAACGACCCTCCCAAATAAAGGTGATGCGAGAGGGCAGCGCGTCTCCAAATATCAGACAGCATTCGTGAACGCGCGCGCGCGCTGGAGTGCACGTCTCTTTTGTTTATTTGATGTCTTCCGCAGCTGTTCTCACTCGCGCTCTCTGTGCGCGAAATGACGTCAAAAGACAGCGATTCGCCAGAGCTCCGCCTCCTTTCGGTTCGTTGCCATAGCAGCCGTTCCCACTTCCTGCCAGAGTGAGGTTTCCTCTGTTCATTCATTTCTTCACTCTGCCTCTATTTTTATTTTTTCAATGCCTCAGCTGGATTTACAGCGCGCTGTTTACAGTACCATAAAAGGATCTTGGCGCACAGCGAACTGAGAGATCTGTCTGAATGGAGTCTGAGGCTGTTTTAAACCCGCCGTGCATATTCATCGTTTTCCTTGGCGCGGAGGGGAATGACAAAAATGTTTTGGGCTCCAAAAAATGTGAGGGCTGCCCGCTTGTGCGAAAGTCACCCCCCATCACCGCTGCTATGCGGTTGCTAAGGTGTTCTGAGTGGTTGCTAGGAAGCTGTCAAAAGAACCCACCCCCAAGTCTCTGTGATCTTTTGGTCTCTGAATCTCTCGTTTGGGTTTCTTCTTAAAAGAAAATGTGTGTTTTCTAATTATTTGTCAGGTGAAAAATCTCCTATCTGATCGTTACAAACATAAACGTGCTCCACCAAGCCCAAAGCTGCAAGGTTTTCCTTCATAATCGTACCCAGCTAACAGGGAACGTTCTCAGAACGTTGACTAATGTTCTTTAAAAGTTATTTAAAAAAATTCTTGCAGGAAAGCAAGTAGAACGTTTTTAACGTTACATATCACATCAAACTGGTTCTTCTAAAGTTGTTAGTGGAACGTTTTAAAAACGATACACCATTTAAAAACGCTTGAACATTTAAAAAAACAACGTTAAAAAAATTAATGTTTATGTTACTTAATAAAAACGCTAGAAAAATGTTTTTACAACCAAAAGTTGTTAGATGGGTATTTCCTTCTGCAACCTGCAGCCCACTCTTATTAGACCTGACATGACACAGTTTAGGGGCAGCACCTCTTACACAGTACAGGTCAGCTCTTGATATATAGTATGCAGATGAAGAAACCACTTCGTGCTAACCCAAACGACGATGCACTTTACAGCCCCTGCAAGGGGGGGTTCTCTGATCGACACCCGCGCATGTCGCATTTCTCACTTAGCTTTCCCAGGGCAACGGGTTCCACAGCTGCAGAGATAAAAGGTTTACGTTATTCCAGCGTGCTTTCTGGGCCCGCGTACCTTCTCGCGAGTGAACACGCCGGTGTAAACGCTGCTGTTTGGGTATGCGTGGGTTGGCTGTATTTTCCACTCAGTCAAACCTCACGGAGCGTTACTGTGAGGCACGAGATGACAACCGCAGCACGCGTTAGTTAACACAGTTGCATGAGGTCTCCTGGAGTTTGCTAGTCTTTTGCAGGGCTGCTCTGTTTTGTATTATGTGCAATTTTTAGGGCTCCATGCCAAACGTTAAATGCCAAGTGCCTTTCAACAGCACCTGTGCCGTTTATCAGACATGCCAGCTGGTCTTCGCAAAGTAACGATAAGCTTTAAGTTACACGCCTGTAAATTTGCCCCTAACTGCTGATCTTGGACCATTTTAGACCTTTTCTTGGTATTTGATGGAGCTGACATTTAACCTGAGAAAGTGAATCCAGAATCAGGGCCATTTCTTGGAGCCGTGGTTTCGGGAGCTCCAGGAGATGCAAATTGGTTACCTTCCCACCTGTTTGGGACTGCGAGGATACCTTGGCCTTTTTTTGAAGCATGGCTCTATAAATCATGTCATTTGCAGGGCGGGTCTTTGGAACCCATGGGGCAGCAACATAACACAATTAACTTCGACAGCCCATAATTAGCCCACAGATCATTTGGAGATGTTCCGCTACAGTCTGCAACACAACGCTAACAGGGATTGTTCTCAGAACGTTGGATACCATTCTCTTAAAGTTCTCTCAAAGTTATCAAAACCATTCTTGCAGTAACATTAGCATAACGTTTAGACCATTACATATCATGCATGTTAATGGTTACAGAATTGAAATAACATTTTAATAACGTACTTAAAACCAAGCAAGAACAATAATACAACACACTGGATGTTTAGAATATTCCTAGAACTTTCAAAATAACATATTTAACGTTTTTGTTACTTAAAAGAACCGTTAGGGAAATGTTCTTTCAACCTACAGTAGTTAGTTAGGTGGGTTCTGCTGTCATGATCGGTAAACAAGCGGCAGCGATTATTAATTTCTGGGGGCAGGTCGGCGGGGTTCAGCGTGTGTGTGGCAGCGACGTGGCTTGGCTCACATTAGCGTGTGTCATCAGACTAGCTAAAGGTCACTGCTATATAATGCTTCTGAGGGGGCTTCAAGCTTTGTACTAGAAAGACAAGGACAAACCACACTTTGCACGTCCTACATTAGTTTGACACCAAAAGAGGTCCAGGGCTGATTAAACGAACCACATTTAAAGTCATGAGAACTGGAGTAATGGGGACAGCACGTGTGCGAGCACTGATAACATGCTAACATCTGAAAACTACATTACCAGTCCAGAAGATGGTTTATGCAGGACGAGCTGGTTTCATGCTACAGGAAAACCTTACTGGTAATTCACCGCGGCGGTGGAGCAGGGTCAAAAGTCAACTCTGATGTTGTGACCGGACAGCTGGAAAAGCATGACAACCACACGGAACAGCTTGGTGTCGTCCACTAGCAGTCGAGAAGGACAATAAGGAAAAACTATGATGGAATTATAGAGCTATTCTGACCGACAGCTGCATAAATAAGATGACGTTTTAACCAGATCGCCATTCTTCTGTTTCAGCTTCACGTGGATGGAGAGCAACCAATTGCATTTCAAGAAGTTACGCGGCCTGACGTGTCATTCACGTCTGTAGTACAAATGGTGCAGAACAAGCTACATGCCGAAATTAAATACCTAACCTCGCACTGTTATTAGTGTATGATTGGTATGACCATTTCAGAGTATGAGAAACACAAAAATAAAGCGTATCTTGGTTTGTACCTGCGATTCAAAACGCCTCTAAACCTACACAAAGCACCATTTTAGTGTCATTCGGCTCGCTATATGTATTAATGTCACCACTGTCACATGACCTGTCTCAGCTGTGCCCAGCAGAACCGAGGAACCGTCTCATAACAAAACCTCAAGATCTGCCGTTTGTGGTCTAGGACCTCGTCTCAGTTCTTCATGCCTCAGTTTCGTTTTAAACGAACATCACAGAGCTCGCTGCAGCTTTCTTCTCGCCAGCTGGGTGTGGAGGCAGATGCAAAGCTAAGACGATGCAGAAATGGTTGTCTGCTTCTGGGAAACCCGTCCGATTGAAGAGTCTAGCGTTACAGGAAACTGAAAAGGTTAGCCTCGGCCCGCGCAGCGTTTCTGACTGTAGGACGCGCACTGATCTTTCACCTACACGCACTTGGACTCGGCGTTTACCGATGACAATTTAATACGGTGAACTATTGAACCCGGCTAACAATTTAAAGGTTGTAAGAACGTTTCCCTAACGTTTCCATCAAGTAACAAAATGTTACTTTGAAAAGTTCTAGGGACATTTGAACGTCCAGTTCATTAGACATTGTATTAGCGTTATAAGAACAATATTTTTAATTTCTGTAACTTTTTACAACGCTCCACTAACAACTTACGAATGTTTTCAATGTATGACATATAACGTTAAAAAAAGTTCTACTAGCGTTACAGCAAGAACGTTTTTTGATTGTTTAAAAAAAAGAACTTTTAGAGAACGTTAGCCAACGTTCTGAGAACGTTCAGAAGCGCTCGCATCGGCGTCAACACAGCGCACCGATTGCCTGCTGGCGGCACAGCCACACTTACGAATTCATTTAGATTTCTCTCTTGTTATTTATTTATTTATTAATTATGAATAAAGTGGTTTCGGAGTAGTTTAATTTATTCTGCTGCTGAAAGAGGAAATGAATCAACAGTATAATGTTCAAGGTAGCTATCCAAAAGAGGCAAGATCTAGTGAAGTTAAACTCTTCGCTTGTTTTGCTTTATATATTGCTCATATATAGCTTGTTTTTTGGGCTGGGTGGTTGAGTCCACGAGAGAGGTAATGTGCAGGAATGCTACCAATGATAATTCGGGATATTTGGGGGAATTGGAGGGTTTTCCTCACAAAAACTACATATGCTGTTTATGGCACACTACACAAGTAAACGTGCATAAATCACTACAATACGTGTCACTACAATAAATAAGAAAATATTCTGCAGATGTTTGGAAAGTTGCAAAGTAACACGCTGTATTTACGTAAAACAATTCCACGAAAATAACCCCGATGCTTTGTGTACAAGCACAACGAGGGTAGTTCTTAAACTGCATCTTGCAGATTTCAATCATACCTTGTGGCAATGTTTCATTTATGAGTAACTAACGTCAATAAACAGAACAAAAAAATGTATATGTTTATCTGCTCTTCCTCTTGCCATTGGCCAGATAAACAAATAGGCCCGCCCCAGACTCATGCTATTGGTTAAGCCAGTGTTTCATGTCAGGCCCATTTGAGCCACTCTAAAAGCAGACTTGGCAACTAAGTGGTGCAAAAACGATGCATTTGACCTTCAATCCCGTGTCACATTATATTTATAGACGCATACTGTAAATGACAGCATAAACATCTTAATTTACAGTCATTGCATTTAAGTAGCACTTGTATGTATGACAAGCCTTTAAAACGCTGTTTTATAATTGTGCTTGACAAAGCATGTATAGGAACTCCAGAGGGATCGGTCACCTGCATGTAAATTTAGCCATGACCCCTAGCAAGACTCACTAGCAGTGATTTGAACACAGAGGAGCTGAAATTAGGCGTCTGCTAAGCGTTGCTCATTTCAACACCAAGTATTCCTGCAGAGACCGCCTGTTTGGTTCCGCCACATTATCTGAAACGGTATATGCGTGTACAGAACTTGCCTACTGTACCAGGCAGTCATGTGCTCAGCCTGAATCTGTCATCGCGGCTCGTCTCAGTTCCCGGGAGGAGATCGGACGGCTTGACAGATGGGTGGGTGCGCTGGAGTATCAGCCGCTGTCAGTCCGGCTCTGATCTGGCAGCCCCGCGGCCCGAGCGAACGCCAGATACCGATAAATCCGTGCGCTTTAACGCGAGCTTTCATCGTCTGCGCGCAACCGCGGATTCCTGCCGTCTTGATTACAAACTCCGAATGATTGGTCGCAATGAAAGACAGGAAATGAACGGAGAGGTGGCACCCGCACCGCAAACAAACAAGCAAACACTGCCCGTCATTCAAAATGCAGTGTGACACTAATATATCCATCTGTTCTACATATTTTATAGTCGTTTCATAGCTTTATTAAACAGGTTTTCAACTGCATCATTTTCTTGTGTCGTTTGTATTCATTGAGACCACGTTGACGATTTGTACTTACTATTTGTAAAAATAACAATATTTGTAATATAATATTTGTACAAAATTATGTTGTTACGCTATTAAAGGGCTGAAAATAAAATGAACTGCTACATGCTATACAAAACGTATAACAATCCTTCATTAATGGTTGCCATAGCACCAAAAAATCCATATAGCCGTATAAATTTTAAGAGTTTTATATTTCACCATTCGGAGAAAACGTCAATCAACCACACCGACACAAATTCAGATTTGTTCCTTTCAATTTATTACCTAAAAAAGAAAATGTTCTATCACAAGTCACACTGAAATGTATTGCTTAAGAAAAAAATATATTTAGATATTTTCCTTTTTTTTTAACTTGATTATTTCCATTATATTCCACAAAAACAAAACAGGGCAGCAGGCCCCTTTCCGCCTTCCGCCCACTTTTAAAAAATGCACAAAGAAATACATAATTCACAGTTACCATTTTGGTTTCATAAATTAATACAGTCACACATGTGCTACACCGGTCTATAGCTAGAACATTGTAATATGTTTTTTTTAGACTCTTGTAATCAGTTATCATTGGCTACAAGAAAGAACAGGCAACTTAAATGATGTGAATAGAACTCCAAACTTTTGAAAATTCCCCTTGTCCCTCCCTCCCCTCCAAGGTCCCCATCCTAAAACTCAGGTCGTCTCCTATGCTTTTTTCTGTTTTCCTTTTTTTACCGTTTTACATACAGGTGAGGCACACACAGAGTATATTTCATACATATATAGAAATTAAATAACGATTTTCCGAGGGGGGGGGGTGAAATCGTCCGTTGAAATCTTAATCGAGGGAGGGAAGTGCATGCTGTCAGTTTTTCCTTAAAGGATATCTCGGACTGAGAATTAGGGCACTTTGTTACTGTAGCACTGCAGTTGAAACGTATGTTTTTCGTAATTGACGCATAAATGTGTCGCTTTTCAGCTTCGTCGTAGGACAGCAGGGTTCAAGGGACGTAATCGAACAAAAATAAAACGGAACGCACTGATGGAACCAGAAGCCATTTCGTTTGGCCTTCAGGCAGCACGGAACACTTGTAACAAACAAACCATAAAACAGACAAAATTCAACCAGAGCTCGGTGAAAACCTGCATAAATGGAAATAATTGGTTCAGATTTCTATGTTTTTTGTACACACTGAAAGGGCAAATATTTAAGGCACTGAAGCCTTGACATAATAGAGCTCCACCTTCTAAACGCAAAAATTG
>JAZGTJ010000157.1:33422-180532 GCA_036877575.1 Botia almorhae
ACACACACACACACACACAGTTCTTTTATACACACCCTCAATCCTTCCCACAAACACTGACCCCTGTCTCACAAACTCTGTTAAAGTCATTGGTCTAGAGGAATCCAAAAATAGTCTAAACTTCTAAACAAATGTGGTGCGGGTATTAAATTTGTTTACTCCACAAACATGTCAAGTAGACAATACAGTGAAAGATGATGATACACTTTTTCAAGTATGTGACATTTCCAAAAGTGTCCTTTAGCCAATGGTCACAAAATAAAGTGTGCCATGTTTTAGTGCCTCCTCTAGACTAATGAAAAGACAGTCTACTATGAATAAGATTTTGAAGAATTTCTAACCAGGTTCTAAAGTCTAACCTTTAAAAAGCTTAGAACAACTTTAAGACTGTCAAAAACATCTAATTTCAGCCCCTCACAAGTTACTGCCTTCTGCCATCTCCTCACAACTGAATCGCTCAGTTCTAATGGACATGCTGACTAGCAGTCTAGTTTTGTCCAAAAAATAACCATAGAGCCCTTCCTAGTTCCTCTTTCACCCATAAGGAAGCACCAATTAATCAGTGGGCAGTTGCTGGCCGGATACAAACAGCAATTTTATGAATGGACCCTTGGTATTTTCCCCCCACCTCCTCCTGCTGACTTTCACACACAATGAACATTTTCTTGGAGCTCATATTTCTGGTGTAAACTTCTATTTAAAGGCTGCTGGGAAAACAAGTGTCCATTCACCATCCCTCGTTGATGAGATGGCTTTTGCAGATGAGCGCAGAGCGCGTTGGACGGTGAGAGTGGAACCGCCATGATAAACCATTGTGGGAGCTGAACAAAGACCAAAAGGGGCTGAAGACAGAGGACTGCGTGGGTGGAGGAGGGGGCGGGGGGCAGGGTTAGCACATGGGCCCAATATACGACCTCAAAAATGAGTCAAATTCCCGATCCCGTCACAGGAACAGAATGACCGAAGTTATTCCACCCCAGTAGTTGATGATATGTTTTCATATTCCGCAGTGTTAGCCTGGTATGCTTTTAATCTAGTCTGGATTGATAACAGCCCTGTGCTTTGAACAGTGCTAGGATAATATTTCTTCATTATCTCTCCACTCTCCAACAGCAGTGTTTCATGATAGAGCAGTTCAATTTCCTCCTCGGCGCTGAAGCGAGCTGCCCCAGATAATCAGTTTTTACCAGACAGCGCGGGGTACCTGCCACACGTCTGCGAGCGCTATCTTGCCCTGCTATCTCTCTCACTCTGGCTCTCTGCCTCCTTCCTCTTGGTAACAGAGTCGTCCACCCCCATTCTTTGCTTCTCAGAGGAAAGCGGACACCGTCAGCATATCGACAAAGCCAGACATGCTGGGGCAGCTGAAGCATGACTGCTGAGGCCTAGAAGAACAAGCCTACTGGAGGCAGGTACTGGATCCAAAGTTTCTCAATCCTCTACCTCCTCACAATTTCTACTTTGCCTTATCATTCTACACTTATACCTTTTGAACTATTACAAAGCCTTCAATGTTTTGCTTCTGAGGAACACAAAAGATATTCAGCTAACAAATTTAGGTTGTAAGAGCATTTCCTGAACAAAATAAAAAAAGTAACAAAATAGTGTTTTTTTTTTAAAGTTAGGAGTAGTCAAAAAAATTTTTTACATTATTGCTTGGTTACAGGAACCTTATTCATACTTTCTTTGATTTTTTTATTTTAATTATAATAATTATATATTAATTATAATGTTTTGTATATTAGTTTTTGATATACAATGAATAACGTTAAAAAAGCATTCTGCTAACATTACTACAAGAACCTTTTTGATAACCTTAAAGGAACTTTAACTAAGAACATTAGCCAATATTCTAAGAATGTTCTCTGTTAGCTGGGTGGCACCCATTGACTTCCATTGTATGGACAGAAAACCACAGAGACATTTCTCAAAATATCTTCTTTTGTGTTTCACAGAAGAAAGTCCCACAGGTTTGACTTATGGAATGACATGAGGATGAAAGATCCCTTTTAGAGGAGATAACCTAGGCTTAAACCTCCCAAGAACTGCATTACTGCCTTTCATCACCACAATATGGCAAATAAACACACAAATAATCCAGAACATGTTTATATTGACAGATTATGCCACAAAAACTCACCAGGAGGCTTACACATGCGGATCTGGCTCTGGCACTGTACCAGCGGGTGAAGACTCGGCTGGGTCTCGGGAATGGGCACCGTGGTGGGCAAACCAGACAGACCTGGGGTGTGGGGAGGTGAGGGAGGGGGCGAGGGTACTGGGGAGCTCGGGGTGCTGCACTGAGTTTGGTAGCGGAGCTGTGTGAGCGACGGGGGCATGCCCTGGTAGTGCCGGGTGGCACTCAGGAGATCGTTTAAGATTTGAAGGATGGTACCGATGTCCCGCCGCGGACGCCCGGTGCTGTCCTGGCAGTTGGGATGCAAAGTGCCTTCGGGAACCAATGAAAATGTTAGTACAGAACTAAAGCCCCATGTTCACTAAATTTAGAAACTTACTCAAAGTAAATAAAGTAAAACATACCTGAAAATGTGCCAGAAAACACTCCTGGTGCGTGGTTGACAAAACTTTCAATGATAGCGCCTGGTTTGCGGGACCGTGAGGGAGTGTTACAGTTGCTGGATGTCTTTGCTGGGCAGTTAGCCTGCGGGAGACATAGACAGTCTAGTGGTTAACCAATAGTACAGTTTGTTCATCCTACCCAGTGTTCAACATTAAAGAATTTGTTGGCTGGCCTGGTCAGACCAGTTTTGTTGTTTACATGTCCTAAAATAGTTTCAACTATCCCCACATTTTTTTGTTTATAACAATATATTTTTATATATTATAATATATTTTTTTCTTATTAAATGTTTCCTAACAATAACTGCAGTTTTAAATTTACAAAATTCACTGGGAATTACACATTTGTCATTGTTTCCTGCAGTTTCAACAAAGCAATAAAAGTACATTAAGCATGTACATAATCTTACTCTGAGCACAAGTTCCAACAACAACATTCAAATTCCAACAGAAAACCAAATATTCATGTTAGCGAAACGTAAAAACATGTACAATTTCAGTTCAGTCAACTGACCCCAGGCCAGCGGGCCAATTATGTTGAGCACTGCTACCAATGTTTTATTCCCATATTATAAAGGATTACACAATTGGACAGATGTGTGAAATACTGCATGTAAAAATTAAGGTTTACCTCAGGACAAGAAGGTGTTGGGCTGGGATTGCTCTGAGAGGTGGGGCAGGCTGAAGATGGCTGCTGGGAGTGGAGAAAACTGCCTGGGAGTGGAGAGGGGTGGGGCGGAGGGCTACAGTGCCCTGAAGCAGAGGTGGGGTACACGGGAGGAACCGATGGGATAGAGGGAGAAGGTGGGAAGGCCACTGGGTTCGACGGGAGTGTTGTGTTGGGATGATGAGGGTGTGGATGCGGGTGTGGGTGGTGGTGGGGGTTATGCAAAACCCTGGCTGGTCCAGAGCCAGAAGGTCCGTGCGAGTGTCCGGCTGTGCCCTCTGAACTTCCTCGCGAGATAAGATGCCGATGCTGTACCTGTGGGCCACCCGAGTGTTGTGCTGCCAACTGCAGTTGAACAAACATCATGTGATCGCCTACTCGCAGAGCCAGGGTTAAAGGAGACCGGCCAGACAGGAAGTCACTGACCTGTGGGCAGGAAATGGAGAGGGGGTGGCTTTAGTAATTCTCTTGCAGTGCTTAAAACTGGAAAGGAATTTGACAACATGGCTGTACAAGTGCAGCATTGTTAATGCCTGTTTATGAATAAGAAGAAGTATACAAAAGACACACACATTCACAAAAACACTCTCCCGCTCTTGAACTCTAGCATTCAGTACACCCACTAAGCACTAACTTCTGTCTGGCCCCGGGCCTGAAAAATCAGCCATAGAAACAGGATGCAGACCCACTCTCGGCGCAGTCACATAATAGCTAATTGTTTGCGAGGCTGGACCGGAAAGACTTGCCCATTTTAGGAGTACCCAGAATGGGAAGTTGAGCCAAGTTCTGGGGATCTCTGACCCCTCAAAACGAGACAAAAAGTGCAGAGCGCTCGGCATGACTTGGCTCTCCAAACACTGCGAACAACCTCCCCCTTGTTCGAGCGGAACCCTCAGGCTCGCTTTGTTACTTTGGCCATATTCTGTTTTTTTAAAGGGCAGCTTTGTCTTGAAGCACCAAGAACCATAAAAACAAACCACATATGTTCTAATTTCCAGTTTTATGATACGGTAACAATGCAGAGTTCCTAAAACACTCAAAGTCACACAGACAACTAATTTTCACAAAGAAGAACCAAATGCGCCAGAAGAAACAAGGGAGTGGAGGCCATGACGACTTGCCCAGCAGATCCAACTGTGTGCATGCTGGCTGACCTGTTGTTAACCTTTCGAATCGCTGGGGTCTACCCGCCATCGTTCTTCCTCTCTCCCACTCAGCTCTTTCGCTGATCTGTTTTTCCATCGAGCAGTCACTCTCGCAGTAGTGTGACCTTTTCTGCTCTGTGTACTTTATTGACAGACCCAAAGAGTTGGATACCGAGACCTTCTATCTTTAAAAGGGAATTTTTCAAAATCTGTTGATACTCACGTATGCATATGAAATAACATAAAAAGAACTTTGATGGTTTGATGGAAAACCCTATATAAAGATCAGTAGTAAAATCGACAGCACACCCTCGATTGACCGTCTGACAGCTGTTTTACTGCGACCCACAAAAGGCCCCTGTAATTGCTTTGTTACCATTAGCATATACCCAGGGCTCTGCAAGAAGGACAATGAACATCCAAGCAGTAATAATTAAAACCTGTAATCCGCTCCATATATTTGGGTCTGTGAATCGTCAAGTAAAGCGTGCCAGACCTCACATTAGCCTTGTAGATCAGTCATCCTCCAGCCCAAGCATATAACTGACTCACTCCAAGCCCAGATTCATCCCACATAATGAGTGTGTGTGCGAACCCCCACAAACCAGTAAAAGTGCTTCTGATAAATGAGAACGTAGTGTGCAAAGAACGCAGTGTGCCATAATGGCGGTTTGAGACGATAACAAAAGCTAACATTATTGGTATGACTGAAACTTAACTAAAACAGCATGACTCCAAACTAAACTAAATAAAAACACATTTCAGTTTTTGACACACAGTATATAATATAATGTGAAACCTAGTACGTCACTAGAGCGAGAACATGCTCAGAGATATTTAATGTAAACACATTTTTACTGGAAACTGTAAAAACTAAAACTGTGTTAATATAAAATTTAAAACTATAACAACCCTGGTGTGCAGCCTTATCTTGCACTGTTTCGGTTGGTGACCACACAAATGGGTGTGCAAATAAACATTGTACAATGTTTCTGTGGAGTTTAAGTGTTTTTGACGTGAATGAATGGCTCTTAAAATATAGATACATTAACAGAACATTATAGAGGTCCTTGTGGCGGTTGAACAGGAACGTCCATATTTGGTTACCCTCAGAAATCATTCTGTCATCAAAGTTCTGGAAGCACTGATGCCTTGTGGGCAGAAATTCCAGACCACAGCTAGAGATCTTATAGAATTTGGTGTGTGATGACAACACAGGCTATGGCACCCAAAACAGGTCTGGTTCTCAAAGAGACCACACATCCTCATAAGAACATGTTTTTTGTTCTGGCTTTAATGAATGAATTAACCACCCTTTGTGTTGGTCCATATATGTGTAATAAATTTGTAAATATTTGTTGTAATAATTTAATTACGACTTCAGCTCCCAATATATTTTAGCTGCTAACACTTTTTACACTTTAAATCCATTCTGCAGATCTGCGTCCAAAATCAGCGCAGGAAATGCAACAGGTCACCATGCAAAATAATTGTGTGCTTACGGATGCACCAACGCAGCTTTGCCTGCAAGAGACCTGCCCTACCATTTCTTTATACTTCGTCCATTTTGATTCGTTGGGAGGCATTTTACTCTGCAGTGAGCTGCGGTTGCTATGCAGTGAGGAACGGGTAAAGGAGACAAAAAAACACGATAAGGGGAGATGGGGATGAGGTCTAGGGGAGAAACCTTGTAGCAAGAGGGAGGGTGGGGTGTTAGGATGCCAGCAGATGCTGATGAAATATTCAGCGCGAATACGCCTTTGGCTCTTTCCTCTCCCAACTCTATAGCTGACAGGTTTATTTATTGGGGTTCCTGCGGTTCAAGGAACTCATTTGCAGGCGCGGGAGATGCACCAAGCTGACGTTCAACCACAACCTGAAGCCTCCCCCCCATCACAGAAGGGGTCAAATCAGAAAACAGCCTTTTTCGATACCACGCATGACTAAAAGACGACTGGTCACCTATCAAAGGCCTCTGCCAAGATGGAAAGTTCAAAACCAGCTTATTAACCCCCACCATCGATCAGCGGGTTTTGATCGCGCCGGGGGGGCATCAATATGGGCCTCCCAAAGAGGCATGTAGGGTAGGGAGGCAATAACAAGGCCTTTTAAAATAATCAATGTCTCGCATCTTCATCCAGACCCTATAGAGAAGGCTATCCTCACAAATTCCACTGGAGGGTTTGACCTTCTTAAGGTCCATGTGAGGCACAATCATGAAGTAAAGGTTCAGCATGTAAAGGCTGTAGTCGATGTGTCAAAAAAATATTACATCTGAGTTCAAAGGTCGGTTGGATCGTTGCGGAAAGATTTTTCACCAAGCCTGAACTACAGATTTGAATCTTTTTGAGGCCTTTGCAGAGAAACAAACTACTTAAGGCTTTGGCTTCTGGTGCGTCTACACTTCCTCGTTCTCTGAGATCCGGGTGACCGTCAAAAGATCTGCTCTGTGAAGGCGCAACACCATTTTCCTCAGATGACTGAACAGATTAGTCTGGGTAGGCGAGAGACCGAGTCAAAACAGACGTGTCACACTCGCAACCAGAATGATTCAAAATATCTACAATCAAGGGACTCGGTGTTAAATAATGACTTATTAAACATCTAGAGCCTTAAATAGCACAGAACAAAGGCTTTTTTATCACGACACTTGCCATAAAGGCTAGGAATGACAAACAAGCTAAAAACAGAAAAGGACAAGTACAGAAGAGGAGATATCAACCCTAATTAAGAACAGCTAGTGGTTTGGTTACTGGCAGATGAGAAGTTACCCGCGGCCCCCCCCACCCCTTTTCAGATCAGTCACGAAAAACAAGCACTTCAATCAGAAAGGCGGGTGGGAAACAGAACAGTCACGAATCTGTGATTGCCCATGTTAACGCCATACCTCTTGGATCGGGCGCGTTCTCTGCGCAAACACGCACACGCACGGCTCTTATCGCGATTGGGGAAACGCAAACGAATCTCTCCTCCCATGTGCCAGCTGTTCACACAACACGGCGACACTTTCTCGTTTCAAATATTTGCGGAATCAAAAAAAGGAACAACGTAGCGTCGCCACCCTTTTGATCGTTGGTACAAAGCGATGCGATTTTATCACTTTTATTTCATATTTTTTTTTCATATTTTACTTCTTTTTCGCTTTCCTCCCCGTTTTCCCTCTGGGAGGGGGGCTGGGTGGGCGTAAATGACGAAAAGGGGGTAACTTAGAGGGGACTCGCCCTACGACGTCAGATTCTATTATGCGCATCTGTCCATTTTCAGACACAATGACAGGCACCCAGACCCTTGAAAAGTGAGTAGGTGGGTGTCTATAGGGTGGAAGGTTATGACAGGAGCACACCTTCAGTGCGAGGCACTGAAACCGGTGGAACGACGCTTGCTTGTGGAAACAAACTGCTTTGTTATCCCCCGGGGACAAAGAGAGCGATCTACCTGTCTTGAGAGGCGGGTGAGCAAAGAAACTGCTAATTAACAAACCCTGTTTGGCAGAAGTAGTCATTATTTCTACTTGATGGGCAGAGTTACCCGCAACAAAGCACGGCTCAAATACAAAAGTGGCATTTTAATGTTCAATGGGACGGCTGATCTATCAACTAAAATGGGCTTTATTTTTTTTCAATGAACAGAACCCAGAAGTCAACGGAGTCTGTACTGAACCACTCCTTGCTGTCATCTATTTCTCCTTCCTTTTTTACGACAGAAAGGGCCAAACTGGAGACTATGGAGAGACATGGGAAACCACAAGAGCTTTAAATTACAGACCCGAGAAAGCTGTTAGTCTGAAGTAACAAGGGGGAAAAAAAACGCCATTCCAATAACTGCCAGCCTTCCTTTTCCATAAAACACTCTGTCTGGTCGCGAGGAAGTCCAGGATAGATCTTTCCCTGGAAGCCATTTAAGAGCTCCACCACTGTAGCTTTTGGACCTCGGCTGTATATGTGATTGTCCACTGAAATTTGATGCTTCCGTCCTCTCACAGTCAACCTTATCTCGCCCCTCTGTTCAAACCGCACGACTGCTCCGCCGCGGTCTGAACACAGCAGTTGTGCACGAACACTCGCCTAAAAGACGTATCAATGTGCGATTGTGTCGACTAATTTCGCTTCTGAAAGAGGAACGCGTCTCATATTTGACAGCGTTACTGACTCAGTTCGTGTCTGTGAGCGTGAAGCTACAAAAACGATGACTAAAAACAATCCGAAATCATGTCTGAAATGGACCCCTTTCATAACAGGCCAGATGACACAGTTTGCTGCCTACAAATAGTGCATTAGATCAGAGAACAAGCACGGCTCGCATTTGCATGGCCCTGCAAAAGGCTCTGTGATGGGAAAAGCCGCAAGCAAAAACCGAGCTGCTCTTAACACGCTAAAAAGCTCTTCTACAGAAACAGGAGACTGCCTAGAGATGATGTGCTGAATGCGTGCTGCGCCCCTCCCCCCGACATTAAAGATCTGCTCTTTCTAACGCGAGCACACGTGCACGCCCGCAGCCACACTCGTGCACGCACACACACAGTAACACAGGAGTTCCCAAAATGTGTACGAAAAAGAGGCAGGGCTCTGCGGCAGACCTTTATCAAAGGTGCCACAAACGGTTTCCACGGCAACATATGACCGTCAACACCTCGTGATAAACAATCCAAGTGACTCCCTAGAAGTCACGGCAGTTTGTGAAACACATGCTATTTGATACTGTCGGTGCTGATCAAATCCATTAGCCATTAATCTACAACTACAAGCTAGAAAGCAACAATCGTTTGTCTGTTCACCTGGCAAACAAAACAGTAGTTTAAGAGGATCTGCCAGGTAGAGGTCCGGGTGAGAGTGGCCACCAGGAGGGGCTGGCCTCAGCTCACAGATGTTGCCAGGAAACTGGAAGGTGCTTCTCAAAATATGCTTTGTGAGTGTTTGGAGGTCTTAAAGTTAACAGCTTAGAAGAGCCTCGTCTGTATCCCATTACCCTCGTGTCAGTGCAACATCTCGCCAAGCAGAGAGTTCAAAAACATACAAATGATTCTTTAAGATCCGACCGGGTGTTCTTCGTTGCCCTGGCAATTAGGTTAAGTGTACATACGACCGTCCAATGTAATGGGCTACTACTGTAATTCAACATCTACTGGAGTGACCTTATTAGGATGAAAGCTTACCTGTGTTTCAGTCAGGCTCTCCAATGCCTGCATTACGGACTGCTCGGGTCTTGATGCTTGAGACTGAAAAGAGATACATGACAGGGTAAACTTCTCATGCAATCTCATACGGCTGCTAGTTCTATGGATACATGTAGCATGGGTCATACTGCCTGTACCATGAGCCCTGCTTCCACTGTTGGAACCAACGTTAATTTGCTTCCGTCCGTTATTCCCTGATCTTGAAGTTTTCCTGAACTCAGACGTCTGCAGGGAACAAAAAAAAAAGAGACGGATTTTAGACTTTAACAATATTAAAATAATACAGCTGGTTATTTTAAGTGTGCGCGCCGAAACGGAAAACGTCGAACTATTACACAATTTTACTGTACACAATAACAACAACACAATCACATTTTGATCCAAATGTGACCTTTTCTAGACAAGAGCTAGAAAAATACTCTTTTACAAGCATGCGAAATAAAGCACAAGACTTCTAAGTTAATATGTCCACTGCCTCCGACGACAGACCAGAATCACAAAAGATCTACAGCAGCAAAGATCTCAGACATACTAGGAAAAACGCATGTGTAAATCTGTGCGTTCCGTTTTTAAAAGCGCTCCTATAAATAAATATGCCAAAGATACACACAGTCCAAGTGTATTTTTAACCCACAATCTCTAAAAATATCCGTCCTGCTGATATAAATGAGCACACATGTGCTGGGGCTAAATGTCACCACCTCCTGCCGAACAAAGGCACTGAGCACTCGGCCTGAAGGCAGCTCAACCAAACAGAGAGATTAAGCGACTCTCTTGGTTTTAAAGGGATGATGTAATTTGGTGGTGATTATTTGTGAGGGCTTTTCAATGGGTGCAATTCAAAGCACAAACAATGTAACTGTTAGGGGGTCATTTGCAAAGTGACAAAGAGGCGCTCTCTCTCACCTCCCAGCTCCGACACAGAAGTGTGATTGCTTAATGTTCAAACTGCACTGAAACTAACATCGCCTCCTTTTTCTGTAACATTCAGCTCGAATATTCTAACACACCATCGTTGAGTCCTGCTGGGATTGCCTAATTTGCCAGCATCCAGTTGAGAAAGACAATAACTAATACTTTACATATTCTGATAGAGCGAAGCAACCCATTAAATCAGAAAATTCCATTCATATGTACCCACGTCAGGTTGTACGCACCTCTTGACCTTTATTCGCTGTATGTACTTTATATGCCTTGCAAATATCCGATCAAGATATTACAGTATTTGTGAACTGATGCAATACATGTTTCTAGTGCACCCTGTATTACATGCACACAGCCCATATGAACTCATTCCCACATATTCCCATATGGCACAAGTACAACGTATCGTACTGTATACATTACATGCGCTAAAATGAACCAGAGCCTCAAGATGCAGGTGTGTACAATCTGTGGAGGTTAAAAATCTCCATTAGGAAGCTTATAAATTACCCGCCCTGCCAAAAACCCACCCGGACCCATTCTTACCCCCATTGTTTCAAATAAACAGCGCGATCTATCAGAAATACACGCGAAGTCATACTCACGTTTCTTTGTGCAGAAGAGCGAGTCTCTCTTTGGGCACTTTGAGTCTTTGGGAAAGTCTTCGCTTTAGCCCCTCCACCGTTTCTTCTGCGGGAAGGGAGAGCTCGAAGCGCGTACCGGTGGTGGAGTGGATGTATAAATTCATGGGGGGCTCGCCGGAGACGCTCTCGCAGGACGGCGCAGCTCCGCGACTGCTGCAGCTCCGGGCGCTCGGATGCGGGTCCATTCGATAGCCTGCGTTACAGAGGACACAGAGGCGATGATGCGGGCGGGTAGGGCTGGATCTTTTTGCGGCGTCCCGTTTTTTATTTATTTACTTATTTTATCAGGGAAAACCCTCTTGGAAAATATATTCCCAGATGGTGCAACGATGACTCCCGATACGATCCTCGCACGTAATAATACAAAGGCTAACTGTGGACTATTGCGCAAACGGACCGGAGCTCTCTATAAAGCGGCGACGACGGGCTGCTTCTGCGGTCGTGCACTCAAACGCATAACCTGTAAACCTTCGGTCCTTTGTGCTTGCAAGGCTGGCGAGCGGTCGGCGCGACTGCACTGCGAGACGCACGGCCGACTTTGCGACGCTTTCAACGCGCTGCTCTGCTCGCGAGGAGAAACTCCCGTGAAACGCGCATAATAATGAGCGTCGCTTCGCCGCGTCTCGCTGCCACAGCGCTAAGGATTACACCCACAATAGCTCGGCCGCTCCGACCAACCAGGCGAGGCGCACGCCCCGACGTCAGCGGGTGTAGCCAATGGCAGGGCGGCCCGATCACCCACGTGGAGCAGAAGGCCAGCCCCCTTTCTCTCCCCCGCATCCCGTTCCTCATTGAGGACGAATCCGATGTGAGTGGGCGAGGTTTAAAGCGCCTTAGAAACACTGAAGTTCCGGCCCACTCGTACCCATTCCGCACCATTCATGAGGTAAGCTGTCAAACCCCGGTCGCCCAATATAACCTTGAACGTTTAAACGACAACATTTAACAGGCCCGTTTCCCAAACGCATAACATCTACCACCGTATAGATTTGTATATATGTTCCATGTAATCTATCTATATACGTGCACACAGATATACATAGCTATAGGATCATTTATATATCTATTTGTTCTATATATAGATGGATACAAATATATAGGACGCGTTGACTATATAGGATGTATGCACACATACACGTATCGACCCTCCATACACTGACATACGCAAACATCAATATGCATTATATATGCATCGACCGAGAGCCTTTATAATCGTCGTGCGCGTGTAGCTTACGTTTGAAAGCATCTGTTACGATGAACACGATCTCTATTCAAATAACAACCCGTGAAAGATAACGTGCTCTTAAAGAAACGTCGCGTCCCCGCCGTACAGTATAATAAGCATCGCCCGGGGCGATACGCAAATTGCTGCTGACGTCACTCACTACGGTTCTCCCGTGCCAAACGGGCTGTAGGTGAGCTGCAGACTGCAAACGTCTGCATTATACACACCAGCTCGGACGTAACGCACCTTATCTCTAAAACAAGAGCCGTAACAAGAAGATGGCATTAAAAAATAAGTTGAAATACATGTTCGAAATACATGCCGTGATGCAAACGTTGTCTGTTCTCGGTGCAATTTAGCTTTAGGAAACCAACAAAATACCCGAGCGCCTACCAGCGGTGAAAACGCGGTATAGCACTCAAATCTTTAAAGCTTAAGTATGCGGTACATAATTAAACGTAGCACGTTCATAATTTTGCGTGTCAGCATAAAACACACATAAAGTGGAAGCTTGTGTAAGATTTTGTCTATGTGGGTAACCAAGTTTAAACTGTTGAAAATGATCCAAGAAGTCAGACCAGGTAAAAAAAAACAAATGATCAAATATTAGGACAGATAAATCGGTGCGATGCACTGCGTTTATACTACGTACAACATTGTTATGTTTTTTAATTTATGGGTTGTATTAAACTACACTATTTCAACTAAAAGCTTATGTAATGTCATTATAAGACCGCAATAAAACGTCAAATGTGACTTTATAAGAACATGCGACGACCCAGCAGCTACATTAGACATCCTTATAAATATATTAACACTGACATCAATACTTACCAATAATTGTGGCGAAAACCTCAAAGTTTCGCGACAACGTTTCCGAATCCTCCACAAGATTTCCTAGTTTTGGCATGTATGGAGAAAAAAATTAATATAGTTTCTCTTTGTCCACAAAGAACGTCCAAAACCTCCACAAAGTGGCTACAGTGACCGATGTAGCTCTGTTAAGGGGACCGATTATCCTTTGCCGACGCCGGTTTAAATCCCACGTCCGATCCACTCGCGCTACGTGAAACTAAAGCGTGTGATCGCGTTCATAAGTCGGAGTTGATGTATAACCTCTCTACAAAGCCGCTCGCGGAATGGGCGGAGTCTGCGCTTCTTGCGAAGTCAGCATGAGATTTAAGGTGGATTCAGACACCTTCGCTTTGTGTTCATTAACTATTAATTCGTTTCCTATTCATTAGTTTTTATTCATAAGGCACCAAGAATTAAAAATGTAAGCGCGTAAATAAGTGCGACGGGTTGACCTAACATTGACGTATTACACGTCCGCGAATCGAACCACCTTAACTAACGCTAACGCGGAGAAAGACTTCTCGCTAGGAGGGGCGTGTCGCTGGGCGTGGCCACACGCTGACGACATCGGTAGGTAACTGGGCAACCGGTCCAGGAAAACACATCGCTTGGATACGAGAGAAGTGTGCGATAAACAACAACTTACGTGGAATGGCAGCGCGTTTGTGACGCCTGGATATCAGTGCAAAGATCACAAAACGAAAAGTAGCCAGACGACAGCCAGCTCGTGTTTCATCACATCGCTGATGCTGTTCTAATAGAAAACAAATCCCTTGTGCATTTTGTTAAAAGCAAAACGAAGGCGATAAACTCCAGCCTGAAACACAACTAATGTGACACAATTACGTCACTTCAACTAGCTTCACTAGCTAAATATTCATGTTACAACATTTCTAAAAATAAATAAATAAAGGGGAAAACAAGGTTAATTACTTTTGACATGTTTTGTGAACATTTCTCTGGGTGTTTATTTTATGAAAATCAATTGCTCCCATACCTCAATGAAGCAGAATGAATACAAACATAAATGAATCCAAACTGTCTATATTTCATATACAGCATACTCGTGAATTTCAATTTAGTGCGACATTAAAAATATGTTTTGAGTTTCACACCTTACCTGGCCATATTTTTAGAAGCACTGAGGCTGAGAGGTGGAGGCTGTACCTGAGTCACAGTTTATGAACAATTAAGTCTTTGTACAGTTCTCTGGTAGAAGATTAGCTGTATTCCCACCCCGAAGAGAAATCAGTTGAAGAGATTTTTTGCCGTAATTAAACAGCACCGAATGAATCGCCAATTAAAATGTCTCATGTCAGAACTACTTTAAATGGAATGGGTGACTGGCAAGTCATATAATGTGTCTTTACGCATATTTAAATGTGTGACACGTGTAGGACATGGGGGTGTCGAACGTGTGGGTGAACAGCATTCCAAAAAGTCACTCCCAATCCCACTTCTGGGTTTGAGAAATTTTCAACAGTCCACATATCCGTCAGCCCATTACAATAGTCGTTTACCCCGGTTCTATTTACCCCGAACAGGAGGGGGCACATTGGGACACACCTGTGTCGTTACGCGGGGCCGTGGCGCGCAGGTCTGTCAACAGGAAGTTGAGTAGTGTGGGAATACAGGAATTACACAAGAATCATTTCCACAATCAAAGAGTTGCACCTTTCACATACCGAGGCTTTGAATCCATAAAGTACAAAGAGCATAATCACACCGGCAGAAATGTTTCCTCATGGGGGAGTGGGGTTAAAAAAAACAGGTTCTAAGATTTTATGTAAAACGTGTGGTTTTATTGAGTGTATTGGCCAAATAAGGAAGACTTGCGGCTGTGTTTAAATGCAAAATGAATCCTGTCTTTAATAAGCAAGAAGGTAAGATACCAACCTGAGTTTCGCTTTTCGGAACCATTTTTAACAACATTTGTCCACATTTGTAACACGTGTCATGACTTTTTTTAAAATTCACATTATGATTATAGCTTACAGCGTTGATTCAAAAGTGATGCGGCCACTCGATAGTTAATCATAAACTAAATACCGCAAGTATGTTGGATAATATCACAATATTACGTCTTTTGTTATGAGCCTAAGTAGCTTTGTGGGCATATTGCATAAGTAACCACCTGCAGAGTCTGTCCACACCATTATAAATGAAACAGTTTAAAACAGCACTTCTGTATGGAAACTGAGAGCTGGCCTTTCAACAGAACTCAGTCCTGGAAACAGATTTGTTCGCACAGCCAACATGCTGGATGATCTCTTTAATATCTCGCATGTTTCTCCTAAAAAGTGATGGAGATTAAATCGAGAACGCACTGAGACCTCACTATCTGCTCCCAACAATGTCACACGCTCAGCTCGTACTTGCCAAGACACCAAATCAAAAGTGAAAGAGATTTCGGTAAGAACTGAATCATCTGAGTTATGCTGTGAAATATTAAATTTTACGTTTTGAACAATCCTGGAACTTTACAGAAAATAACGTTTTAAATTTTTTTGTTACCTAACAAAAACATTTGGTAAACATTTTTACAAACCTTCAAATTGTTAGCTGGGGGTAATTTAACAGAATCCGAGGAGCAAATAAAGTGTATCTTTTGCTGTCAACACATACTTCCTTCTATATTCTACAGTATTCTAAACTAAGAAACAAATAATTTCACAGGAATCATTACCAGCCTTGTGCTCTAGAAGGTTTATTTGTTTTCCGCAATCCCTCATTATCCACCACCCACTCAGCAGCCTACATTCATACACCCACATCTGTGTTCTTTCAATGTCCTGCTGGCTTAATCCTGGGTTGGCTCGGATTAGCAACTTCCCACATTAGGCTAATTTAATCAGAACACGGCCTCTGGAGAGAGGTGATGCACAGGGCTGTGTGACACACTGACGTTTCACCTGTATCTGCTGTTCGACCGGCTCCAGTAATCCAATAATTGATACGAAAGGTTATTCTGGCCCTCTGATTCCATCTGTGACGTCTGACGTCTGCCCAGCTAGCAATTTTAGGTTGTAGGGACGTTTCCCTAATGTTTCTGTTTTATGTCCAGTTTTTTAAAGTTATTGATCGATTATAAGAACTTTATAGAAACGTTATTATTTTTTATTCTGTTATATTTTTAAAATGTTCCACAAACAACTTAAGAATAGCATTTTTGATTTACATATACGATTAAAAAACATTGTACTAACATTCAATTTGTAATAACTTTAAGAGAATGTTAGCCAACGTTCTAGGAACTTTCTCTGTCAGCCGGGTGGTCACTCTGCGTCCAATGAGACTTTAAAAATAGCATCGTACGCTTCACAAGAATGCTAATGTTAATTCCCATCTGTCGTTTAGCTACGGTGAGCTAGCTGCTCTTATCTCGCTAATGTGCCAGAAGCTTGTTGCTTATTTCCTCATTCATTCGAGTTCACCACAGAGGGTTCAATTGTGTCCGTCCGGTAAACCATTTACATGCAGGGCAATGAGCTTGTTTGCTTTTTGACTTCCCACCCAGTGGCAGTGGGAAACAGCTTGTTCTTGGAAACAGCTGGACTCAAATACTGCAGTTTTCCTAGAAAGTTGACATCGCACCTGAACCAAGTAGTGAAGATTGTGTTGTGAAAATCGTCTTATTGCTTAATAAATGTCTTAAGATATTCCACAGCAATATTACAAGCACTTGATACCTGTATCTTTATTGAGTCTGTATTCTTAAAAGTGTTTCACAAAATGGACGGTTCCCATACAGGAAAGCTTTAAAACGCCACGACTGCACATTGTATATTTTTAAACCAAGGTGCTACATTACTTGGTGACCACAAACGATCTATTAATAGCATAATGTACAGCTCCACAACTTCACATAATGTTTAACATAATTCAGTTTTATATGCCAACCCTCTTACCTAAAACAATCGCTTCTCTTGTGACTTTAGTCACCTTTAATGAATGTAGAACTATCTGCATTTTCATTTCATTTCATCTGGAGGGAAAGTGTCTCTTTTGGATGGAAATTAATTTTAAATTTTGCCTTTCAGTTCCTCATCTTTTGATAGTCAAACAGCTGCAGGAAACAAATTCTGAAATCAAATCTGGTGACAGAATCTCTGTGATAGTAGCTATTTAAAAAAAGAGAAAAGGAATAGTTAACACAAACAACACAAAAAATTATAATCAAACTATTCAAACCTGGACTGCATGACTTGGTAACCCAGTTAACATCACAATCGTTAACCCAGGGTAATTTGTAACCCGGGGTTAATGCGTTGGATTAATCTAATCTGTTTTCTAATCTGTTCCTACACAACCCCAGGTCACAAAATTCACACTGTGTACCATTGGCAAAACAACCTCCGTTCTGATCCCTGGATTTAAAGCAGGGCTAAACAGAAACAAAACATTATTCTACCTTGGGCTAAGCATGGTGTGAAACGCTTAAGATCAGCTAATCAGAATATCCTACTTCAGCTTGGAAGAACAGTGGATTTTTCAATTAATAAATGTCTAATGCTGTGAGCCATGTACAGACCGATGGCTTGCGGTCATAGTTGTTTAGTCACGCTGGTGTATCGTAGCAGATCAGATTATTTGGTATGCGCAGCAGCAGATCTAATGCCGAGTTAATTAGAGGAAGAAGTTTATTTATAAATCCTTGTTAACCTATTTGGCAGTAGGAACACGCGGATGTGTTTATAAGCAACGCTATGTAAAATTAACATTTAAATTTTGAGATCTATGGTGCATTGCCTGGATGGCTTACATGGGTCCATCGTCACACATGAATGTTTCTTAGATGTTTCCAGAATGTTTTACACTGATATTGTACACGGTGTGTGAGATGTTCCTTACTTAAATATCCTGAAGCCAAGGCACACCAGTAACCTTCTACATGTCCCAAGAAGAGGCTTCTCATAATCTGAAGCAGTATGTATTCTAGGAAGTGATCTATTTGAGGGGCTCGGCCCGGCTTGAACCCCCGTAATGTAGCATAACTACGCCGCTAACCCGGCTAACGTCCCCTAAAAGTTCTTTTAACAATATCAGAGCGTTCTTGCGATAATTTAAGCGAAATGTTTTTCAAACGTTACATGTCATATTGAAAACGTTAGCCTTAGGTAGTTAGTGGAACGTTTAAAAGCATTTCGAATGACGTTCAACCCTGTTAATGCAACGTCTAAAAATGGAGGTTCCGAACGTTCCTAAAATGTTCGAAATAACATTTTAAACACTGTTGTTACTTATTGGAAATGTTACAGAAACATTCCTACAATGCTAAATTGTTAGCTGGGACGTTGCGCTGATGGGTCGGTAGTAGCATACTAAATCACGTCGTGTTCCTGCAAAGATGTTCTTTGTACCACTTTGTGTTGGACGGGAACATTTTTGCCTAAAAATGTTAAGGCTAGCTTTAGCGTGTTAACTTTTTCGAAAACGTTGGCGGTCAACATCGGGACTTCCTGGGAACGTTGCCTCACAGTGAACGTCATAGCATAAATTTGTAAACGACCGGCTGGTAAACATCTCAGTAAGGTCACGGTCAATCATGCCGAACCTTCCCTTTCTGCATATAAGGCCGGGCTGTGAGGTCGGATGGTCAAAAACGGCTGTCATCATTGTTCGTCGTCACCGCGTCCACCATAAATGTAAGCGCCCAATCGGAATCTTGTTTTCTGAGCCTCCACAGTCAGTGCATTCCTGACCTCACCCAATGGCCCGTCCAGCCCTGCCTCACCACCAGCTGCTAATACTGGGCAGGGAGACAGAATTAGATCAATGACCGGGCTTATGCTTACACTTGATCTGCTGTGTGCCAAAATGAAAGGCGTCATAGATTTGCATGCGGGCGTTCGGCCTTGAGCCAGAGTCCAGACCTTGTCCGAAACAGCGTAAGCATGTTAATGGAACTATGTCTGCTTGGGTAGCGCTGAATGGAAACTAGCCTGATGGCATATTTTCCTAGTGCTTCAGCACAGAGACATGTGATTAGAAAACCAGTGCGAGTCACTCTATGTTGGGTAAAGACGGGAGGTCAACCAACGCAAAGGGTTCTAAAATTTCATGTTTTTTTACATTTTGCAGACACTTTTCTTTGTGCATTCATATTGATTTGCGATTCCCAGGGAACACATGATAAAAATATATACCTTGAATGTACTGTAAGCTGGTTTTGATAAAAGCATCTGACAAATGAATGAATGTAAATGTAATGTTTCCTACGATTCGAACCCTGGACCTTGGTGTTGCTGGTCTTATGTTGTACTAGCTGAGGTACAGAAGCTGAAAACTGAGTATGTTTGTGTTTAAGTATGTCAATAAACAGATTTAACACCACAATCTGCAAAACTCAAAACTAGTTCGTAATTTCTGATACAGAATGCGCAGACATAAACTCAGTGTTCTTGCCAAACAAGAGGTGCTGCTCTGAGTGCATGTGCATGCACAGACATGCAAGCTTACTTTGTTCAAATGAACAGCAGGTCTGTGTGACGGCTCAGTTTTCCCCAATAGCTTTTCCATGCAGCGCTGCGGGGTCGATTCTGCAGCGTAACGCATTACAAACCGCAATGTTTTTGCACTTTAGGGGAAAAATCAGAAGTGTACTTAAGTCGGATACCTTTCGTGGAAAAAAGTGATGGGGGGAGGAAACTTCTCGGTACGTTCAACACCAGAACTTGTTGGAGATCATGCAGGAAGTTTTTGGATTCTGGCAGTTTTAGTGGGAAGAGTTTGGGAATTGTCATTCATTTCATGACGCGCCTTTCAAACATCAGACGTTTCCACAGAGAAAATTAGATCTTAATTTCTTAGACATGTTTTCTCTAGTTACAGAATCTATAGGTGTCTTTAAACCCACACAGTATGTGCACATTATGAGCAGCGAAACGTGTTTTTACTGGACCTGCGTTGCTGTATGAGGTTTGGATCTGTCAGAGACCCCTGTACCCACAGCCCCACCTCTGCTTTCCCAGCCCACTGTTGTATAAACCTCACCCCTCTGGAATGTGACACTTTGCTGTATGGAACGCAAGATCGCCACAAATATCACTGTTAGCCTGAGGGAAGCCGTGGCGAAGTTAACACATCTTACCGTATAGCAAAAACGGCAACATCTCAACTGCATACATCTCGAGCAGTAATTTACTGTAATTTACTCGTAATATACTGGAATGATTATTGGTAATATACTGGTGCATACAAAAACAACGAAACAATATTAACTTTCAAGAAGTCACTTGTCCGTCAAATTAAAGTCAGATTCCAGAGAAAGTGTTTCGTAACACAGTGCTGTTCCATCATTATCCCAAATACATGTTAGAATCGAAATACAGACATTATTTAGCATGGCAGGCTTGCTGATAACACGGTTTTCGAGGTTCTGCAAGAATTACATGTTTGGATTGTGGTAAGCCAAACTTATTGAGGGAATAGTGCACCCAAAAATGAAGAATTCTTCCATCATTTACTCGTCCTTATGTCATTCCAAAACTATACGACTTTTTTTGCTTCTGAGGAACACAAAAGAAGATATTTTGAAGTACGTTGGTACTTCAAATCAAACAACAGTGGCACCCATTGACCTCCACTGTATAAACACAAAACCACTGAGACATTTCTTAAAATATCTTCTTTTGTGTCCCACAGATAATAAAGGGTCACTCAGGTTTGGAATGACATGAAGGTGAGTAAATGATGGAAATAAATCATTTTGGGGTGAACTGTCCCTTTAAGACACAGAAGTATAGCTTGGTAACTCATGTGAATTAGTTTGAAGGGGATACACAATTGCACAGTAATACATAAACTTATTGTTGACTCTTAAGATGATCACAGTCATTCATCACTACAGCAAAGCTGGTGAACTTCAACCAGAACGTTGAAGGTGTGCTGTGGATTTGCAGGTTCCTCTGAAACGTTCTATTTGTAGACACCTCGCACCTCGGGTGAGAGCGATGGAGGATGTGGTGTGGGGTCTACATCAGGAAACAGCCCGTCAGACTGACCTGAGACCAGCTTCTTCTCTATGAACTTTAGTTTTTAATCAGTCTCAGCGACTGCAGAACTGGCCACAGATCTGCGGCGGGCCGTATGTCCGCGTGGGTGGGAGCGTCAGGGCCCTAGCGCCCACTCCCAACCTGTGTGCAGTATCTCACAAGCACTTGAGAGTCTGTAGCCTCTTTTTGCACACTGCAAGTGGAACAAGGCCTGAACGTCTAGCTTCATTTAAGCTGTCAATATATTGTGGCACCTAGAATTAGCCTCATAATAAAGATGTTTTTTTTAGCCATTAGATGTTTTATGAGTAATGAATACTGGCATGAGCAGTTCCTAAATTTGTATAAAGACAAAGAGGTTTTATAAAATCAATTACATAATGACCTGAAACATCTAACGTGACTGAGTAACAACAATTAGGTCTAAGAACAGATTATATAAACACTTCATAGGGATGAAATATAGCAGCAAGAGAAATAATCTATAAGTAGAATTATGTGGCTCTTTTGAAGCTTCATTTAGTAACTTTTGGGCACAAAAAGGAACAAAAAACAGTTATTGAGCAAGTACACGACAGATTAGCGTTCAAAATGGTCTCCATACTTTACCCCAATTAGCAATGTTAAGCTTATAATTATTTATAATTTGAGCTTTCATATCTGTCGAGGAAATGTCAGTTCAGTTTTTTAGCTGACATCAACATACATAAACCTGCAAATTTATGTTTCAAACAGAGGTGGCGGTAGAGAGGCAAAAGTTACAGATTGCAGCTTTAAAAAAACTTCATGCGTTTCCAAAATCATAAATCATTCTGTACCACGTTTATTTTAGGCATCACCAGTGGAAAAACAAAAAGAAACTGCGCCCGCAACACATGCCTTCATCGTTGGCAACATCTGAAATTGGGGTTTCATGCCATTTGCTCATTTTTCCGTCTATTTGAGACGGAAATTAATTAGCACAAACAATCCATTATGTAGATGTAATTTTCCTGCTTATGCAAACTAAGCAGTGCGTAAAACAATTTAGATGAACTGGAAAACGTATCATCCAAAAGCAAATTTGCAAAGGACAAAGATTCCTTATTGAAAGCATTCCCAGCCGATTCCGCACATGTGGAAATCCAGCAAGCTGCAGCACGCAGCCACGACAGACGCCTGACGTTCATAAAGACGCATAAAATTAAGTGTTGGAAAACTCCAGAGGAGCAAGCATGTGCCGACTGGAGCGGCCCTGTAAAATTACCCCATACCTGAGCAATCTGGGGTATTTTCCTCTGATAGTGTAGACTCGCTGTATTCTGTATAACTTTACGGCTGATTGGTGAATGTATTGGGCAACTGTGTGATTTTTTTTTACACATTTTTATAATCTCAACGTTTGTGCGCTTAAAACTGTGAATGACTGGAAATTAGGCAAGTTCGCCTACTGTAAACTGGCAGAATAGCTACTACAAACCACGCACAAACAAACAACGAAATAAATAAATAAAAGGAAGCAATAAAGAGATGAATTAACGCGCTCACACCAATTCCCACTGCAAAAGGCTTGGCTATCATTTCAGCGCTCACGGTACCATACTGCCCCCTATCTGTCATGTGAACTGCAGACATTATGTAACTGTTTTGTCCCACCACATGATGGGAAATACAATCAATTGTAAAGAGCAAAAACAAGCAGTGGCGACATTCATTACTTCCAAATTAATTTATTGTTAATTTCATCCACTGTACAAAGCAAGCCGCTAAACCTCGCGGTTTATGACTTGACGGAGATAAACACCTGACAACACTGGAGACCTTTTAATATGCCAACAGAATTTCCTACCTAGAAAAAAAGACACAAAACACAGAGTTGTTAGAAACGGAGATCTGATAATCATACAGCGAAATTAGTGCTGTTTCACATTTCTCACATGCTAGAAAGTCTTGAGGTTAGATACACACCAGCAACACGGAGTGGTTTACTCCAAGGCCTTGACGATTGCCTCGTTTGCCTCGATGCTGATGAGGACCTCGGCCCGGGCCGCCTCGTCTGAAGCGCCCATCAGTTCTGACTGCGCTTTCTCCAGGTTAGCTTTCGCCGCCTGCGCAGAACACAGTTGACAGCAATTTTGACACGAGGTTTACTGTAATATCAACGTCACCCATGTGTACACATAAATAGTTAATTGAGTTTATTTACACGTGCACATTTTCGACAGAACCAGGTCGTCAAAATAAGCTCAAACGCCAAAAGCTACTTGTCTCTGCGATGCTACAAAGAACATCAGACTGCACGAGAGATTAAAACGGGCCTCGTTCTCACATTGCGATCAAATGATGTCGTCATGGCCTGCCCTTTATTAACTCGTCACAAGTGTATCACGTCGCAAGCTCGTTGACGAAACCCAGCCCGAATCTACAGCAGGTGACATTATAAACTCGGGCATCAATCAGAACGTGTCACGCAGACACTTGAACGACTCGATATTTTGAAGCATCTTCTAAGTATGAAAACTCATCTGTTTGGTAAAAATCAATGCAACTGCTATTTGAACCGTATTTTATACTAGATCGGCCAGTGTGAGCAAACAAACGCGGCCTATTTCCTGTGAAGTACATTTGTCACTTTGGCGATTACACAGTGTAAAGGGCAAACATAGCTGGAAGTTAAAGGTCTCTCAGCGGGGATTTGACACATTCGTACCACTTCAACGGCAACTGACCTTTCCTTCCTTATTAACCAGCGAGGGCCCCGAGCACAGCTAGCGCCAGGAAGAATAAAAAGAAGATGTCTATTTATGTGGAAGGAACCTGAATGCCGCCTTTATTTCGTGTCAAAAAAAGGGGAAGACGGAGAACATCCCGTTTGGAACGCGCCCGCCGTCCATGTGTCATTCTGAACAGTCGGCTGGGTCTGAGTAAGAGGTTATTAAAAGAATGTTTTTGTTCCGTTTAAACAACGCTGTTGGGGAATAGCGTTAATACAATCAAAGGATCGACTGACACGGTTTATCATGTTTAAATGCTAAGAAAACGGGGTGTATATAACGACGTGTTTTTTCATGTACCACGTTACTTCAGAAGTACCTCAACAAATACCACATTATCATGGTACATGTGCAAACAAATGGTCTAAAGATAAGGTATTAAGGTATAAGGTATTGAGTATCCCCAAATGACTTTCCCTAAAAGCAGGGCAGGTGATTTTAGAAACATTTTTGTTATGCTGGTTGAAATTCTCTTCACACCTTGATAGCAATCACTAAGTGCTCTAAATATATCTATATAAACATGCATCTTTAAAGGTGCAGGACCATAAAATGTACGTCCAATCATTGCGTTCGGCCCAAATGCAATGATAGGATGTTATACATGCCCGTTAAACTATGCAAGCCTTTATGTGCTGGAGGAGGGCAGGATCATATGATTTTAAAGCTAACTTGCTACCGCTAGCCTCTCCAAAATTGCCTACCCTACCCCTGACCCGTTCACTTTTGAACCCCTCTAAAACTGTGCTTAAAAACACATCCCTGTCTTTCTCCTGCCAACAATGCAATTGTTGTGTCACGTGACGAGCTCGTGCAGGTACTTACAGCGAGGTCCAGCGTGTCGAGAGGAACAGCCTCCTCAGCCAGCAGCTGCACCGAAGAGTCGGCGTTCACCGTGACTGATCCACTGCTGACTGTAAAACACAAGACAGGTCAAAGGTTAAATCGTGGGGTTTGATTCCCAGGAAGTGCATTCATGTAAACGATTGGGAGGGTAAACAGAATAATTTATTTGTTGCAAACGCATATGATAAACGTGTGGTACAACACTGACCCCTTCTGGATGGATTGAAATCATCCTATTTTTGAAATGTCATACTGTAATTTACATTTACGCATTTGGCAGATGCTTTTTTACAAAGTGACTTAATGTGCATTCAAGGTATACAATTTATGAGTATGTGTTCCCTGGGAGTCGAACCCACAACCTTTACCAACCTAATGCTCTACCAATTGAGTTACAACAACAGCATTTAAGTCCATGTGCTGCTGGTTTTGAACACCGATCTGTCATGTACTTGCTTAATTGTTTATTTATTTTAACATGTATGCATGTATGTAGGTTAAACGTATGTATAAGTATGTGGGTCAAGTTTTCTCTAAGATGTACATCAGCGATATTATGACAAGACTCGTATGGCCACAGGAAACTCACCAAAATATTTAGTAGCAGAACCGTCATCGCTGAAGACGGTGACTACACCCGGCCGGAGCACCTGCAGCGTGGGGACGTGTGCCGGGAGAATACCAAAGGCGCCTGTCAGTGTTGGGATATCAATCTGTTTGACGCTGGCTTCTTTAAAGAACACCTGCGCAAAGACAAACGAACACTGTGACCTCCAGATGTTTGAGACGCTGTTGCCCAGTGGGCAAACATGAAGGCTAGCAACCAGAAGGTTAAAAGTTCAAATCTAGATTGAGCAAAAAAAAAGCATTACCATTGTGCCAGTAAGTACTGTGAACGATATATGAAGTTACAAGTTATTGGAATAAAATGACGTTTGTATGATTTTACTCATGTTTATGACTTATTAACTTATAAACTATTTTATAATTAACTATAAAATTCAAATTAGAAAAATATATAATAAACTATAAAAACGTTGCCTTTTCAAGTTGTCTGTAAGCATAAGACTTCCGGTCAGATAAATAACAAATTACCAGTTCACATTAAAAGCTACATATCTGTGACACAAAAAACGAACAATAACTTAACACGTTAAACATACAAAACCGATTAACTAATGTCCCTAAACTTGTAAGTGACTACACATGACTAATCTGTCAAAAGCGAAGTCAAGGTGAAAGTGAGTCTGGCAGCAATGCTAACAGTCTGCTAAGCTAAGTCATTCAAACTATGCTTTTGCAGGTCTGAAAACAACACAACTTCATAATGCCATCATGCTAATTTGAAACGCATTGCCCACCAAACTTAATACGTATTAACCATATAATCTATATAGTTATATTAACCAAATAATCTTAAATATGACTATTTAAGTGTCGCCTGACACACAACGGTGCATGCAACATGGACGTATGCGTCACGTACGTAAATGACAGTTTTACAGCATATCTATGACAACCTGAACATATGACGTGAAACGTAATATATTATTAAGATAATTGAAATAGTTAGTGGTCCAGTATCCACCCATGCACTGGTGTGTTAGCATGTTGTGAAGGCCCAAACTCGGAGCGTTAGTACCTGCGTGGGCGACGCGAAAGTGAAGGACATCTGAGTGGCGGGCGCGTCTGCGTACCCGCGCACATGTCTGAGCGCCGGGACGCCGCGACGAAGGAGAAATCTGGCTGCCATCATTTTTATTAAAGAGAAGCGATCCGACCTTCCAAGCACGGCGATGCACAAGCCTCGGCTTCTCTTTCCACACACACAGACGGGCAGGCAAGCAGTCACCGTGAGCCGCTGATCGGACAAGGACACGGCCGCGCTTTCCCTTCAAATCTCGCGAGAAGTGACAGATGCGCCTTGTGGGAATTGTAGTTTTTAAAAGGATGGCACATATTGTCATATTTCATAGCTTGCATATTTTTAATGCGCATATACAGTGGGGTTTAAGACAGCTAGTAATAAATGCTTACGGGTTATTTTTAAATGAATACAATTAAGTACAAAACAATTTTTTTACATAGCTAAATTTACAATGCTAAAGCTGTGTTTACCCTTTATTTCTATCTATCTATCTGTCTATGTGTGTGTATGTATATATATATATATATATATATATATATATATATATATATNATATTGGACCCCAATATGTTGAGACAAAAATATTGTGCGTGGCACGACCAAGAGGGGGCGCCAATCACTATCAAATGAATTTAACTCAATTTACGCAATGAATTGCGTTATTTTATGACCTCTAACTGAAACCGACGATCTGATAATTTGCATAGAACTTAAAACAAATGTTAAAGATGTAAGATAAAGATCTGTAACTAAGCACATACCCACCATAGACCACACAATAACAGAACCCACACCGTGCACGTTTTCGTCGTCCAGTGCACAAATTCCACACGTGTGTTTTCGATTGTATAGGATCTGTCTATATTTCACCCGTTTTGAACCAGACTCCATCTTCCCCTCTTGCATGCGTACATTCAGTACAGACCGCATGGGGATGCCCGTTACTTGGAGGATTTTTCACTGACTCAAATGGGGGATTACCTCATTTCCATAACATAATCAGAGGATGAGGGCGTGATGGACACGTCTGATAAGTAACGCCGTACCTCACATTGACGTCACAGTGTGTTCTTCTCGCTGCGTGATGGGAGAGTGGGTGTGTTTAACTGGGGGACTTCATTCATAAATACAAATAGCTTTAAAAGCCCAAATTAGAGAGAAGAACGGGGAAGCGTTTGCGAGTTTTGCGTCTCATGGACCGCATGAATTAAAGTTAGGTGAGTCGGCTTTTTCTTGTGATTCCTCATATATTTCTATTACATTAGCTGGCACTCAGTGTCTCCGAATGATATCGCGTATCGCGTGGAAATGATCTAAAATGCGGAGCGCAGCCTGTGGTTTGTAAACAGATTTGGTTTATCTTATGTTTAAAACGGTTATCCATAATAGATAATAGCCCGGACATTATTAAGTGAAATTCAGCTGTGTTGCTTTGCATCGCCCATCTATGGATGCGCAACGGGCTACATTATTGATGCGCGTGATCAGTTTAAAGTACATGCGAATAATCGATCATACATTTATATATAAATTATTATATATAATAATCAGGTTTATTATATATAAACTTAAGTCTTCTAAACCAACGCAGAATCTAGCAAGAAAGACCAGACAAGCATGTGTTGCATAACGTCTTATCATTTCCCAAACATTCACTGTAGCTTTAGATTCTGGTTTATTTTAAATAGATGAATCATGGTGTGGAGTTGAGCAACATGACGGTCTATGTTGATTGAAAACTTTCGGTCTGTTAGTAGCTACTAAACACGTTTATTCAACAATGCGAAAAAACCAACCTGGCTATCAGCTGTCAGCAATAAAATCATGTTTAGCGTCAGACCGGTAACAGCTCCACATCTTAACTTCAAACAGCGTGTCAGTCTTCTGTATTGGCCGGCTTTAATATACAGAGAGAAATACGGGTTTAATTGCAACGGGAAAGCGCGATAATGAATACAAGAGACAACTGGCAACCCCACATTTAAAGACAGTCCAAAAAAAGCAACAATCTGTGATAGTCATTAATTTGAAAGACTAGTCAGAAACTCATTTTTGAGGTTGCAAATGGCTCTCCATTGGTTTGTTTTGTAATGACTTCAACAGCGAAGCACATTAAATGATGTCCTCGTAAATTACACGGAAGCATTAGGCTTCAGAGACGCAAAAAATAGCTTCTAATATCCTTGTGATCCTCGAAGAGATAAAGAGAGAGGAAAAATTAATGAGAGAGAGATAGAATCCCGGAAAAACTGGTAGGTGGGCAGAAGCTAGACGAGTATTCAGCGAGAGCTCGGAGGCTTTGCAGTCAGACCCTGTTAAACACACCATTCTCCCTCACACACACACACACACACACACACACACACACACAAACACACACACACACACACACACACTGCCTTTAGAGATGCGAGGAGAGGCATCATCGCAACATTAAAGAAACAAGAACAAACACAAACAGCATTTTTTGAGCTGTTGGAGGTGAGTGTGCAAGGGAGAGAGCTTTGTAGGGTCTGAGAGGAAAGCTACAGTGTTAATGCTGTTATCTAAGAAGAGAAACATATGCTGCCGGGCCTCAGTCGCCGGAGAGCCAGAAACATCTTCAGATAATGGGAAGAGAGGAGAGTACAGAGCAAATCAAAGGGCTGTTTTGGGCGGGAAAAGGGGCCGTTGTTATGCGAAACGATTTGTTTTGCTACTGTCGCGTCTTGGAACTACTGTAGGATCTGCATGAATTTACATTTAGTCAAATATTTAGTTCATTCAGTATTTAGTTCATTAAAAAATTATCATTTGGAATTATTTACTCAACAAATCTTGAAAACACAAAGATTTTAAGGAATTTACTGTTCAATTTTAACAAACATTAGAATAAATGAAGACCCTGGCTTTTAACCTCATGAAAGCACCTACATGTTTAATTAGTTTACTGATGGCTTATGATAGCTTTGTGGGAGGAACTGACTGGAAGTTTGCAGTCGTAATTTACTGTAAATCTTAACGTCTGCCCTCCAACAGTTTATGAGAGAACTGAAGAGATGTCTCAAAATGTCTGATATGGGAACGAATCGTTTCATTCTGAGCTCATCGATCATAAATGTGATCAGTGAACAACAAAGGTCACACAAAGGTTTCCTATAGCTTTCTACAGAGGTCATATAGACAACTATTGTAATACTATAAAAGTGTGAAATCTAGTCCCCATTTATTAAAATCACATGGAAAATAGCCACCCGCACAATCCTCAGAATTTCTCCATTTCTGTTTCACATGAGAAATAAAGTCATACATGTTTGAAAGCGGTGAATAAAATACAAATATAATTGTCATTTTTGAGACCGTTCCTTTTAATACATTTGTACTCTCTCTACACAGGTAACAATTTTATTAGTAAGAATGTTTCCTTAATGTTTCCATTAGGTGATAAAAACGTAAGTTCTATTTTTAAAATTAAATTATTTTTTACAATTTTTTAGACGCCGTATTAACATTATTGCTATAACAACGTTTCTCAAATTTTAAAAATTCTGTTACGTTTTTAAAGTGTTTCCCTAACAACTTAGGAATAATGTTTTTGAGATATGTTATATAACATTAAAAAACGTTCTACTAACGTTACGGCAAGAACGGTTTTGATAAACATTAGAGGTCTTTTAGAGAACATTAACCAATGTTCTGAGAGCGTTCCCTGTCGTCATCTCGTTTGGGATATTTGTGAGATTTGGCGATCATGATAAATAAACGGTTGGTTCAGAGACGCATCCGTTTCACTTTCTTTGTAAAGGAGAAGTGGAAATCAAATCCTTTAACGTGCCATAAGCTGCTTCAAAGCCGTCGTCTGACTTCCTGTGATGTTTTCCTCAGGGGGGACACTCTCTCTGGCCTGGACCATGAGCAATGACTCTGCTGTATGGAAAAACCTTACAGAACACTCCACAGTAAGTTCTCGAGCCCCTTCGCATCTCCTTCCTGTGCTGGTTGCATTCATTACCTTCATCCTCCCTCTTTACAACACTATCTCCAGACATGCAAACAGAAAAGATCCTGTTCTGTGTCCCTCGTAATTGGATCCACCACAGCATCTAAGCGAATTAGCTCCAACTGGAGAACTTTGAGTCAGACCGAATCTATCGCGCAGTTAGACGACGCGATGGCGCATCAGAACCCAGAATTACTGTCAGGAACTTCAATTACCGGTATGAGCCGCATCATTTGATTAGAGAGAAATAAATAGTGAAAGTGGAGGATGTGCTTCGCAGAAGAGCAAAGTATTTTGGACCTTCTGTTCAGTGTTGATGTGGTTTAAAACCAGGCAGATCAAATGGCCTTGACGCTGATCTTGCTGATCTCCTCGGCACTAAAAATAAAGTTTCTTCAGCTGCATGGATTCAGGAGAGAACCATCTTCTTCAAGAATCATTTTGGCTGTGCTTCTTCAGGATTTAGAGAAGTTCTTGATGCTGCTTCATAAAAATAAAGGTGCTACAGAAGGTTCTTCACAATGATGTCAAAGAAGAACCATTTTTGGTTCCCCAAAAGAAATTGCAAGAATTTCTTTATGACTTTAAGAAAACTTTTAGAGAACATTAGCTGATGTTCTGAGAACGTTTCCTGTTAGCCGTATGCGCTTCTGTTCTCTGGTTCTCCTTTGAGAACATTGTTTGTTCTTGTTGAGTTAGGTTAATGAAGGGTCTGTCCAGTGATTAATAGCCTGCTGGGATTTATGGATTAGCACCACACAAAACTAGTACAGCCAAATCAGTCTTCCTACCTGTCTAATTCAGTAAGTAATAGGTCTGAATTTAAATTAACTGTCGCTTATATAGCGGCCCCTGTTCTGCAACTGAACAAAGGATTCTGGGTAATTAGAACTGTGCTGTGTTCCACCAATGAAAAGCTGTATAATGTAAGAGGAAATTGTATGGTGTTACATGTATGGCCCACAAGCTAGTTCAGACCTTACACGCTTATTAGCATTCTTTCCATTGAACACCTGTGTGGATCCATGGGTGAAGATGACAGTTAACCATGTGGTGAGGCAGAAGGTGCTGTACGCTTTTGTGCTTTGATGTCTTTGTGGAAGCAACCCTCTGTCTTATCTACTCTTGTCTCACCCTAGATCTTCCCAAGCTTTGCCTTTAGGGTAGTGAAGACTGTACTTAAAAGTCCCAACTTAGAAACAATCGTTATGGGGCCAATTTTGAACAAAGGGCTTTGATAGGAAAACGATTTCAGGATTATGTAAAATGTTTCGAGTTTATACGCTGTAAATGATAAACGATAACCCGCAGCTGTAATCTACTTACTTTCAACAGAACTTTCACGTGACAGAAGCAGTTAAGATTTTACCACATTTAGTTTTTCCAGTTATATAGTTTGGTTTCAGTTTCAAATATTTGACACAAATAGATGGTCTGCGATGTATGCTTTTTAGAAATAAAAGTGTGAAGTTTAAAAAGTGTAACGTTTATAACGTAAAGTTAACATGTGGTACTGACTCAGTTTTTCCACATTCTACAGTTTCAACCAATCACAGAACTGGAGTGACTTGTACCATCTCTTGTTCTGAATTGAAATCATGGGATTTTACTCAGAACGGGAATTTCCTGTTAAGAATCCATTGTGCTGTTTGTCCAGGATGTCCCCCTGTCATCAGGGACACAGAATGGCTATGTTCTCCTGCTGATCCTCTTGTCCATCTTTGTCGGGGGGACGCTGGTCCTGCTGGCGGTTCTTCTGATTGTGTGTCGCCGCTGTTGCGAAGGAGACAGACGCCATGCGTGGTAAGATGAAGTCTTTTTTATCCCTAACATATGTTGACATGTTCCAGGATTAACATTCTTGGTCCTTGTTGGTCCTGTAAGTACGTTTCATTCAACCAATCAAATGTTAGAACAGGAGGGGTTAAGGTTAGGTGTCTGAACAACATTAAACCTATAATTTCCCCATCATTCCAGAGTCTGGCTAGCAGCACGTCTTTCATTGGTTGGTCAGACAGGTAGCTCCGCCCCAAACTCCTGCCATTGACAGAGATCCGCCTTCAAGTTTTCAGAATGGCTAGCACGCGCGACATGCAGTTTTATCTGTTTACAGAACCTCAGGCTATCACAGACATGCATTTCAGTGATGTCTATCAGGCAGTAGGGACATTTTATGTGGAACACAAACAACATCTTTAATCATCAGTACACGATATTCCCAGCTAGATGGGAACATTCGCAAAACGTTGGCCACTGTTCTTTTCAAGTTCGCTTAGTTATCAAAAACAGTCTTGCAGTTAGTAGAATTTTTTAACCTTATATAGTATATATATATCAAAAACATTATTCTTAAGTATTTAGTGGAACGTTACGGATTAAAAAATGTTGGAATGCTGTAATAACCGAGCAATAACATTACAAATACACTAGTAAACGTCTTCAGAGAGGATGTTCCTAGAATTTCCAAAAAAGCATTTTTAATGTTTTTGTTACTTATTGGAAATGTTAGGGAAACGTTCTTACAACCTAAAACGATTCGCTGGCTTGATACGTGGATGCATAAGCTTACGTTTGATAGTGACAGATGATGCGTATTTGACGTCGGACAGAAAGGACAGATCACACAGAACCGTAACACAGAGGTTCTTGAATAAACTGATGCTCCTGTGAAGCTAAAAGGCGGCCAGACCCAAAAGTGCACATTGGTCACAGCCTGGTCATATTTCTCATTGGCGAGGGAGAGGTGTGGAGTCTGCTGCTCTCCAGGCAGCCGGGAGGAGTGCAGGCTCACACAAAATGACAAACATAATGAGATCTCATACCAGCCATCAGCTGCGATAAATCACTCCTGGTGCGGTAGAGAGCACTCTAGCCGACACCCACTAAAACACACACACACACACACTGCTAGCATACACTGTTGGTAAAAGACTGGGAGCACATTTCCAGTTTCTCATTACTACACGATGCCTTATGGCAAATGAAACTGTATCTTGTTGTAATAAACCAGTGCCATTATTGTCCCATCAGATGTAATTCAGATATCGAAACGTGCTTGAGAACGTGCGTTTTTTGCACGATTGCATATAATTCATTCTCAGAATAATCTCAAAAACATCCTGATTTACTAACTGTTTGACCTCACGAAATCATTTATACGAGTACAATTTTATGAAGCAGACATTTTATTCAAGTAGTATGGTTTAGGTAAGTCACAGTCGGGTGCTATGGTTTGCCTGTTTCTAATTAAGTGCAGGTGGTATAAGGGGGAGGGACTTACACATCTAGACAGCATCTGATTGCATGAAATGTGTGTAGTGCAGGATGAGTCATCAATATTTGCTTCGTTTTTATGAAAGAATAAGCCTGCCAAATTCGAATGTGTATATTGGGTAAAACTTCATTTTGTCAGTGTACGTGGAGGCATACTACCTCAAAGAGCCTCAAAGAAAATGCACGTGGACTGAAAACCAAAAAAATACACGAATAATAAAACAAAACACAAATAATAACCAACGTAACAGAAACTATGCAAAAAAATACTTAAATTAAATGAGTGAAACAAATAAAGACAATTTTAAAGTACTTTTAATGTGATGGTAAACTTTAACCTGAAAGTACTTCTCAAATCCTTTTTGTCTTTTTAAAATAAAAGTTAAATTACTGCATCTGTTTTGGGTACACACTTGCAAACCTTGCACCGAAAAAAAATATCTAAAAAAATAACTGCAAATACAACAAAAGTGTGATTAATTAAACACACACACACACATAAACACACACACAAACACACACACAGGTGATTAATTAGCCACCTGGCGAATTAAAATTAAAATAAAGAGCCAAAGAATGTTAAGTTTGACTTATGACATGTTTGCATTGAAGGTTCATTCTTTGCCTCAGGGCGAGTGATGATGCGGAGAAAAGCAACACCACGTATGTTGAGGAGCCGCAGCCAGTGCATGGTAAGAACATCTGCAACAAATGCAGTTTCATATTCGCGTGTACATGCTAGGATGCATTCAATGCGATGCTTTCAAGAAAGTCGCAACACATCATTCAAATGCATTCCTATCGACTTACTATGCTAATTGTGCATGATTGTAAACGTATTTGTAGTACTTTAATTTTAATTGTAACTCTAAATTACACTTCAAATATAAACATATTAACAATACATAAGACTTTATAATGCATTGAAGTGTTACCCCCTGGCTCAGCTTTAAAGTTGCGAATGTTAAAGTTCTGAATGTGTAAATGTTAAGTATTTTTTGCACAATTTATATTTCTTACGTAAGTCTTATGTACACATGGATACAGTCTCGCACAACGCAACCGAGGCCATTATGCAAAACAAAACATCCTCGTGTATAATCTGTCTGTCTCCACTCAGAGATTACGATTCGCATCGATGAGTCAGACTGCCTGTCGGCAGCCAGCTCCCACGACATGGAGACGGAGCGCTTCCTCTCCACGGGCACCACCGGCCGCCGGGTCTCCTTCAACGAAGCGGCGCTCTTCGACCACAGCAAGAAGACCCAGGAGAAAGGTCGAAGGTCAGCCACCCACTCATTCCACCCACTTAAAACACACAGAGCTACCTTCCACTGCGGTTACCGCCGACTACAGCCTTTATTATTCATTTATATATGGATTTACAATTGACAGTTTTTATAGACGTCCAGATTCTAACTGAATATTTTAATGTTTGTATTATTTATGATTTAAGCGACCGCAAACATGCAGTCGTCACCTTTGGAAGCTAGTTTTACATGTAAAATATTTAGCTTGTTTAAAATAATGTAGCCATGTTTATACGGTCATAGTAAAGAATGTTTACTAATTAATACAATTAATATTTTATAACTGTTTTAATCACCCGCAGCTTACTGATGGACGTTTGCGCTTTAGAATGTTTAAAAAAACACATTTGTTATCTTAGTTAATGTATAAGGTTATAAAACTGATACATAAAAATGATTACAATTATCGTTTGAATAATATAATATAAAGCAAAATAATATAATTTTAGCATGTCAAGCAGGATACTGCTATGTCAAATGTATAGGAATTTAAAAGTAATAAATATGTGTATAAATATTTCATGTAAATGGATTGTATACATAAATATATTTCATGCATATTTTAAATTTTCGTTTCGTGCTAAAATGTATTTCCTAAAAGTTTATTTCGTTACTGTTTTCCCTGCGTCGGTGCATTAAATGCTTAAATATATTTTGAAAATGTGAAAAGCACTATGGAAGGTGAAGTAATGTTAAGTAACGTTGTGCTGTTCGATCCGCCAACGTGCGTTTACGTGCCTCGTGACCTCTCTCGTCTCTCTCTGACCTCAGGTACACACTCACGGAGGGCGACTTTCATCATTTAAAGAACGCCCGGCTCACCCACCTCCACCTCCCTCCCCCCGCCCTGCAGATACTCACCATCCACGAGTGTGAGTCATCCGAGAACAGCATCGCCATGACAACGCGGCCCGCCGCTAAATCCAGCCTCTCCATCTTTCAGGTGACGGCATTGCTTTGGTAATGGAAGCTGGAAGATGATGTCAGTTATGATATCGACAGCATGTGATGTTTTTTCTAGGTCAGTTAAGAGCGTCGAGGCCATGATGGACAGCCACATGTGTCAGATCGAAATGTTGCGGTACATTAAGAGATCAAAGCAGTTGATTTGTCTAGTTCACGGGGTCGTTTATATTTTAGGGTACCCGAAAGGAAAGCTTTACCCAAAACGTTAAATTCCCTCGTTATTTACGCACTGTAACAACATCCCAGCTGTGTCTAACTGTCTTTCTTCAACTGAACCCAAACAATAGCTTTACAAAACTTTGCGTTGATGTACCAAAATTCAACTCCCCTGTTTCTGATTGGTTCATAAATTGGTGAGGCCATCACCTAATAGGTCCGTAACGGTAAAGCCCACCCCCGCACCTAATCGTAAACATAGTAAGGAGAAATGGGGGAACTAAGTTCCATAATTGTCAATATATTTACATAATATACATTACAATGTCTGAATTATCGTTTCGGTTTAGCTTTGCTTCAAGTTAACGCAGCACTGCATTTGTCACACGCACAGCCACCAGTGTGCTCACTGCCCCAGACCGCCCTGACCAGCCGCAGCCTCAGCCCGAGTTCTGCTCTGCCTGGCGACGCTCTCAATTCTATCGTGGACACGACGTTCTGTGAGAGCATCTCAAAGGCCCGTCCTGAGCCCTCCAGCCCATGTCTAGTGAGTCACATACACTCAGCCAGCAACTTTTAATCTAAATTAATAACCAATAAGACGTTTATGAGTGTCACTGCTGATTCTAAATTCTGATTGGACGAGCAGAATAAACGTGCGTTCTATAAATGAATGTGCTTTAATGTATATTAATTACATTAAATACATTAACTGCTGCGTTGCTTGGCAACCATGTACAGCCTAATTTATAGTATAGTAAATTGTTATTTGAAAACAACTGATTTATATCTGATTTTATATTTTTCCCCGTAACAGAAACATTCTTTTAAATTTATTAAGTATAATACAAATATATTTGGAATTCCTGAATGAATACCGTTTCTATAACTGACTCTATTTATATAAACTAATATTATGTAAATATTATGTAATCATGCACACGAACAGATGGAGGTGAGAGGAGGCATCATGGGTAACGGCAGAGAGGGCGCATCTGCCTCCGCCACGGCCCTGTCGGCTTCTGGAGGGGCCCTGCAGGGGCCCATGCAGCAGTTCTTCACCAAACTCCGCCGACACGCCAGTCTGGAGGGAGCAAGTCCCTACTTCAAGATTAAAAAGTGGAAGTTTGACAGCAGCCAAAGAGCTTCCAGTTTGGACATGAGAGGTGAGTGGACACAGAATGGAGTTTTGTGGGAATACTGCAGTCGTTCTTTATTTATTAGTATAAAGAAAGATATTGTATAAGGTTTGGTGAAGGGGAGGGTCTGTTGAACACAATGGCCCCTCAGTCATCAGCAAGTGGCTTCCCAGCAACAACTTAAGAAAAACATTGTTGATATACATCAAATATATCTCAAAGTTTTTAGAAATGTTCTTGCAGTAACATTAGTAGAACATTTTAATGTAGTTTTTTTTAGCGAACGTTAGCCAATGTTCTGAACTTTTAGCGAACATTAGCCAATGTTCTGAGATCATTCCCTGTAAGTTTTGTTGTGGTGTATGGAACACTGTTAGAGTAACAGGGTAATAAAATTATCAAAAGAATGTCGTATAGAGCAATAACATCTCTGTACTATTTGTAGCGCTGTTTATGTGTTGCATAATGTTTCAAACTCTGCTCTGGCACATTGTTTCATGGTGCTTATATGGGTAACGTGAGTTTGAATCACGCTTGCGTCATTCGTAATTTTGGTTTCTTTTGTTTCTTTTATTTATGACTATATTGCTTCATATCGAAGATAGCTGACCAATAGACTAACTGAACGAATAAATAACATGAATGAATTTGAATGTGGCTCTTTTGTTATGTAAGTATATAAAAATCTTTTGAATTAGAGCCTCTCAGGTCTGTCAGCACAAAAGAAGGTGCGATAACGCGGCTGCAGTGCCGGAAAAACAGGCGATATTATAAACCTTTGAAGTGATCGGTTTTCTAGCCTCGGGGAATGCAAACCAATATTGAACATTTCTGTGCTTTTCATTTAGCGCCAGTGTTGCGTATTACCTTGAAAATAGATTGAAAACCTTATTGGAGTTTTATTGCCTTCATGTAGCATCAAGCAGATTCAGAGTTCGGCTTTGTGTGTGTGTGTGTGTGTAACAGACTATAGAAAAATCTCTCAGCCAAAACAGAGCTGCTGTATTTGACTGCCAAAACTCCCTTTCAAGCAGATGGCCGCTTGACGCAGGGCTCTTCCATTCCAAATATTTTTTTAAAATCAGAGTCTGTCCCGAGAGCTCATTACTGCTTTAATTCTTTAAAATAACAGTGATGGTGAAGGCCATGTTCTGCATATTATGGATTTTCAGTAGGGGTGGCCATGTTAAATTACGAGACACAGATTACATAAATTTGTGTTATTTCCTTAAATTAAACTTAAAGTGCTACATTTCTTAAATGTAAACTATGAATTTTCAAATATAATTTTTTTTTAAATCACATTTTAATAATTTTATGTATTGACATTGACTAGTAAACTGGTCGGTTATAGTTTTGTTTCTAAAATCAATGTGGAAATATGTTAGGAAGAAATATTTTGAATATTTTTAAAGTCTGAACATATCAACTATGGCCCCTGCGTTTCTTGTCACTTTGTAAACTCTAGAATTGATGGTTAGGCTCTGTGTCGTCCCCACAGGCTCTCCCAAACGGAGGCAGTTTCAGAGGCAGCGTGCAGCCAGTGAAAGCATGGACCAGGAAGAGCATGACGCCCATCATATCGACCTCATCCAGTACATCGCTCGCACGAAGGACGTTAACTACCGCCCCACCCGGCCCAGCCCGCGTCTCCTGTCTCCCCCCTCCACACCCCCACCCTCCCTCGGCAGGTATCTTTAATTGCCTCGCTCATGCATTCGCTATAGCAGCCATCTGCCCACCCCACGCCTCATACAGCAGGCTTCATTCCATGCTGAATTGATCTCACTGATAGCGTTGCCTTCCCAGCTAACAATTATAGGTTGTAACAATGTTTTCCTAACATTTTAATTAAGTAACAAAACCAATATTTAAACAAGTTTTAGGAACGTTCAAAGCATCCAGTTTTTTAGACATTGTATTAACATTATTGTATTAACATTATTGTTGGTTATAAGAACAATATCGAATCATTTTTTAATTCTGTAACGTTTTAAAAGCGTTCTACTAACTACTTATGAATATTTATGATACATTATAATAATTTAGATACGTTATATACAAAGTTTTTATAAAGTTCTACGAATGTTACTACATAGTTATTTTTGATAACTGTAAGAGAACATTAGCTAACTTTCTAGGAATGTTCGCCGTTAGCTGGGTTATCACGGTATCCTCATATAGCTGTGATACATTTCGCGTAGATCATGCCTTTAAAAATGCCGCTTTGCTTTAGAAGAAGCATTTTGCTGCATTAAATTTGGGTACCAAAACACCAGAACCTCTGGTATTTTTAGCTGTTCGTTTGCATTTTTTCCATACATTTGCATAATGGTCCAGGAAGGTCAATAGGCACGGTTTTCAACATTAATATATTTGTTTATATTTGCGTTCTTATTAAAACTGACTTGACTGTATTTGTTGCCGTGTAGTGGTCTTCTTAAATTAACCATCACGGAGTGAGTCACTACCATCTGTGCTCTAATGGAGAAAAACAGATGTCTCTTTTAACATCTCTCAATCTGAGCTCAGAGCTCTAACAAAATAGATAAATAAACAGATCTAATGTGCTTGAAATGGACACACACTGACATAAACATCATGGTGTGACATTTTCTAAAGTGGAGGTTCTCAACCCTGCCCCTGGAGGTCCACTTTCCTGCAGAGGATGGAGCTGAACTGCGGGAAAGTGGATCTTGAGGTCCAGAATATGAAAACTTTAGATTATGAGCTCTTATGACTTTGTATATGTGCTGCTTTGCAGGTTAGAGGTGGAGGTGATGGTGGAGCCCAGCTGCAGCAGAGCAATGGGACCGGGGGTGATCGGCCTCCCCTCCGAGCCCCCCGATGAGAGCCTTGGAATGGGACGTCATCAAGAGAGCTTAGAACCTCACACCTTGTACCGGGATATCTGGACTCTCCGCGCCTCCCTCGAGCGGTATGTCTCGTCAGACCAGAGCAGCAACAATGATAAAGATTCGGTCCGTAGTGATGCGGACAGCGTATGTTCTCTAGGGGGTAGGACTGAGATGGGTGGGCTTCCGAGAAATCCTTCGCAAGATATTGGAGATGAGATGGAGGTGGATGTAGACCTGTCTGTGGATGAAGGTCCGGAGAAAGGTTGCAAGCAGGATAGCGTTGATTCGGAAAAGGGGAGTGATGGAGAATCAGGAAACCGCAAGCTTCTGCAGATGGACAGCGGTTATGCATCAATAGAAGCTCCTTCACGTGCTCCTGAGGAGCTGCGGCTGTTTGGAAGCAGCAGCAGTAGTGGTAAAGATGGCTCAGCTGTGGAGCGCAGGCACTTCTTCAGTTCTGGCCGTAAAGGGACCGTTTGTGAGAGCTTTGACACAGATATCTTTGATGAGGAACTGGAGGAGGAACCTGCAGGGGCAAGCGGTGGTGTAGATGGAGTGGAGCCCGATGAGAGCACAATGCTGTGGTCCCCCTATGGCCAGATGTTCACTCAGCGTGACGCTCAACCTCATCCTCCCATGCTCTCTCGGCGCGATTACAGCATCGACGAGAAAACGGAAGCCCTCTTCCACGAGTTCTTGCGGCATGACCCGCAGTTCGACCAGCAGGAGTCTCCGTTGCGCTCCAAGCATCGCTCCCGCGTGCACCTGCGCAAACAGTGGCAGCGTTCCAAGCAGTACAGCGACCCCGGCCAGCGCTTCCAAACGTCTTTTGACCGGTACCGCACTCCGCTCCGTCGCGGCGAAACCGTGAATTATCCTCTAGAGACCAGCTACCACAGCACGCTTCCGCGAATTGTTAGCGCACCCGATGAAGAGAGCAGCGAGGGTGCGACCAGTACCCCCGAAACACCAAGAGCAGATCAGGATACTGCTGGTCAGGACACAGCAAAAGATCTGGACGCTGCGAAGGACGGTGAGATAAGAATATCGTCTAGCACTGACAGCAGTGGAACCATCAATGAAAAGGAGGTTCTTGAAGCGTCACAGGCCCCTACAGTCACCGACACTGCCGGGGAGCAATCAGTGGGCCGGGAGAACTCTAGTCAAGGGTTGCCTCCTCCGGAGCCCCCTGATGAGGGTATTCCCACACGGCTTGTCGAACCAAGCTACGGCCCACAGACAATCACAGATGAGCTAAGTGACAAACTAGCAGCTACCCTTGAAGAGCGACTGTACTCGGATCTCCACAGAACAAGGGAACAGCCTGAGTGTAGTACTGTGACCGTGACGTACACGTCACCCGATCACAGTCCGGTGTAGCACGTGGCTCCTTTCATCACCTTATACAGGAAAACTGCACAGCAACCACAGGTCCAAAGTTTTGATAGAAATTACTTTCAGGCTCCGATCTGGATTAGGTTTGTGTTGGCCATCTTTGTGACGTTCATATCATTGTCGTCTTGTCCTAGATCAGTGTAGGGACGTTTCTTCCATGCCCAGAGTTAAAAAAACAGAGATTAACCCTCATACCTCACGCTGATCAACACGCCGCGTCCTAAACAAACAAAATGTTGTCGTCTCTGTTATTGACGCTCTCCATTTAGCTACTTGTTGACTTCAAAAGCCAATATTTTCTCTGCACTAGTTAATCCACTGTGAAATTGGGTGCTATTAGATTTGAGATGAATTATATTTCTAAGTGCATGAATTATGTTGTATTGCTGCCTATCTGCGTGTCTGTTCACCACTCAAATTATGATTATCATCATTTTCTGTTTTTAAAACACACACGATGACCCTCTCGTCAGTTCGCTTTGTTTGTTTTGCTTGGTGAGGTGTGGTCAAATGAAATGCTATTTATTATGGCATCTGGGTTTTTAGCGTGTAGCTAACCTTGTCGTCTGAGTTTTTAAAATCAAATTTCAGGAAAAACACATTCCTTTATCCTCGGCATAATTGAGAAAATATGTAAAAATCACAATTCCTTGTTTAGGTAGACGCGTCTATTGTTCCATAGTATATAACGTCATATAATGTCATATATAAACAACAGCATTCTGTTAGCTCTGTATATTCGAACAGCATTATATATGTTTTTAATTCTTTGATTCATGTCTTGATCACAACATCGGTCCAATTTTTTCAGCCAATAAGGATCGTTTACAGTCCAACCTCACGGCACGCAGCGTTTGTTATCTGTGTTTAAAAATGGGAGATACTGTATGTGGGATTTATTGCCTGTGTTTAGTTGAACCATAATGCTAGGCATGTTCGCTTATTCCCCACAAACACCATGTTCCCAAACCAGTGATCCATAACTCTGTTTAGTAGTTATTTAAATTCATTATTTTATTATCAAAGTACTGAATGGCTAAAACTGCCTCTTTGTGTGATACTGTAATTTTACGACCATATTATTATTATTATTATTATCACTGTTCTTGTCATCATTTCATTGTTGCCCATGTATGTTTAAATGAAAAGTAGAGCAAATAGCTTTCGAGTATATAGTGCCAAACTGTTGTGAGGTAATGCTAAGATTAAACAGAAAAAGCACCACACGCAACAGCTTGATAAAAGGGTCACGCTAGCCGTTTTCGTAAACAGATACGCCCCTCTAAGGGTTTGAATCAGGCCCGCGACGCGTTTATGAACTCGTGAGGAAGGCATGCCTTTACTTGCACGTATTTCACAAATGAACTCTGTCTTCATTAGCATTGCTTTTCTGTGATGATTACCAAGAGGAGAATCTCTAGAGATGGTCTGTATACGTGCCATCTTTGGGGAAATAAATGGACAACAAAGTCCTTCTGAACGAATCCCGCTGCTCAGCTAAAGGCAGACACGGTTGTGGATTTTCTACACATACCAACGTTCAAATACGAATTAAATACGAATCAAATACGGAATTTCCGGTAACACCAGATGCTTAAAAATGTAACGCAGCTACATCAGCTACGTGCAGCTCTCGGGTTGAGCTCACAGTACGAGCTGGATTCTAGATTGATTATTTTGGGTGTGCTCTGTTCTGAAACGACACGGTTGAGATTCATATTAACTATTGTGACAGTTAATGGCGATAAAGGCCATTGATGTTTTTATTGTGACCCAAAAAGCTTGTTGATGTTATGAAGCAAAGCTTGTGTAGCGTCTGACGGCTTTGTCTACGAAGGCCGTTTAAAGAGTAGTCGGCCTTTCAGGGCGATTGTTTAAGCTTTTGAGTGGCGTGCTAAAAGCTACAAGGTCGAGGTGCAGGTTGTATGAAAAAAGTGCCCTACCCAGAAATAAAAGGCTTTCATTATTTAGGAGAACAATGAGTGATGTGCGTGGAGTAATTAACAATGCCAGGCGAGAGAGAGGGAGAGCGAGAGAAGCAGCTTTGTCACACTAGCTTACATTGTTGATTGATTGATTCTGGCTAAATGAAGCACACGGACCATCTCGTGATTAATATGGTGCCTTCCTGTGCGCTTAAACATTAGGAGACTGGCTTGATGAAGCGATAATTGAACAGTCCGAATTACCTTACCGAGGTTATTAAAGAAACAAACAAAAAGCTTTCATTGTGTCGCGCAAATGGAAATCCGAACGACAGCTAAATCTGGTCTGTTTTGATTGTCGTTTTGATGAACTGTAGTCTGTGTAACATGTCAGGGACAGCCAGACAACTCCATATGCGCAAAGATAAATCTGAGTTGTATATAAGCACAATTATGTCCCATTGCAGGAACTAGATTAGTCTTGAGTTTGGTGGGACTTTTGGAGGGTATGTGCACAATCGATTAGTCTGTCTGTTGATGGATTACTGTGTATAGACTTGCATGTGATGACAAAAGATCATTTAGCAGATCCAAAATTAACCATTAAATGAGGTATGACATAGCAGATATTTTTTGTGTGAATCGGAAAATAAAAAAAGATAGCCTTGGTACGAAAATATAGTAAGGTATTTTATGACGTCTGTTATTTTAGAAGTTACGCTTTGCTGATTCCAGATTTCGCCATGTTTCAGTGGACAAAAAGAAAAAGTGTTTCTATTGCTGGGTATATTTCGATGAAAGAGAAAATATATTTATGTGCAAGGTATATTTCCATAGAGAAAAAAAAATCGGTAGAACTGCTTGATAAGTAAATGACTCGGTTACAGAAAAACAAAAGTGTAAACGAGTTTTCTGAATGCTTGTTTTGTTTACCTGGATCTCTTCGTTCTAGATCTGTTGAGCCTCGAGGGACCAACCAATCTAAACATTTATTTTCATGTTATGTTTTCCAACTAGTTAATAAAGAATGATGATTATAACTTTGCCCGAGTCCCTTTCATTATTTAATCTCAACATCAAGAGATCTAGAGATTGTCGCTCTAAAGTCCGACCCAGCTAACAATTTTAGGTGGTAAGGAATTCCATAACATTTCCAAGTAACAAAAATGTTGAAAATATTATTTTGTAAGTTCTACGGATGTTCAAAATGTCTAGTGTTTAGACATATTAACGTTATTGCTTGGCTTTAAGAACGTTATTTAAACATTATTTCATCTGTAACATCTTTTAAACCTTCCACTCACTGTTTAAGAATAACGATTTGATATATAACAATTAAAAACATTCTACAAACGTTACAGCACGAATGCTTTTGATTACTTTGAGAACGTTTAACGTTCCCTGTTAGCTGGGTCACAGCAGCTGTCAATGTTCCACCCTGTTGTTCACTTTCTTAGGTGCTGAAATGTCCCTTAGGGGAACATCAAATATTCATATCAGCCAAGCTAATAAATTAAAGATGACTGTACAGTCATTATGATTCTAAATCAATAGCAACCCCGGGTAACCAGGGAGAGAGAGAGAGAGAGAGGGAGGGCCTTTACTCTTCTGATAGCGGCTATCAATCATCTGTGTGAGGACACAAACAAAAGATATCATTGGCACATCCTATTCATTCAGGTCCTTTTGCCACAACACGTTCCTCATTTAAATTCAAGATGAACAACCAGGAATAAATGTTGCCTGTCAATGGAGATTTAATTTGCGCTGAGGAGAACTGAATGTTTGTCCATTATTCGATATGGTTGTTGCATACAGACGTGATATTACGAGGGAAAGATATACGACACGTGACCTATTTTTGGATCAACATCTTTTGTTGGTCCTGAAACTGCATTTCTGTCAAGCAAACAGTATTCTATGCCTAACCATTAACTGCACCTACATTTAAAGGGAAATATTTATCAAAATAGGTTCATAAAATGTTATTCCGAATATCCAAAGGATATTGAACAGAGGTGATTGTTGTTGACATGTAGAGCTATAAAATGAATGTGGATAGCATAACTCAAGATAAACTGATCTGAATTAGTTGTGAAACTGTCTTTTCATTTTAGCCTTTGGCATCTTTGCAAATCCGAGCACAGTTGGAGATTTTGTCTAAAACTCTTGAGAAGACATGTGAGATTATATTTTTTTCCGCAAAAAAACAATCTGAGAAGCCGGTTTCTAAATTTACATTTATGCATTTGGCAGACGCTTTTATCCAAAGCAGTTCATTCAAATTATACATTTTGTCAGTGCGTATGCTCCCTGGGAATTGAACCCATGACCTTTGCGTGACTAGCACAACGCTTTACAAACTGAGCTACAGGAACACTAAGATCGTTCCAAATAATCTCGTTTTAGTGTAGGAGAAACAGCTGACATTTGTGTTTTCTCATTTATGGCTCAACCCCAGCCTTATGTCCAAAAATCCCACATCGAAATCCTACACCTTAAATCTGATTGGCCAACAGAAATGTCCATCAAGGCCAGCAAAATATCCTCCTTATCCAAAAAATCATTTAAATGCTTTTGCGTACAACGGTTGCGTGTCGCACGTGTAACTTTTTGCATCTTAGCCTAATTGGAACCTCATTTCGTGCTGAGTGGAAATCAAGCAGAGAGGATAAGGAAGACAGACAGTCGTGACATCACTCTTCAGAGTTTAGCTTTGGTTAGCATGACTGTACTCTGCAAAGGGTGCCCGGGGCTACGGTATACTGTGTGCTTCACGCGGAGTTCCCTCTAGAGCTTTCGTTTCATAATGATCTACTGAATACAGACTCTATCATTGGCAAACTGGAGATGTAACGAGGGGTGGGGTTGCCCATGGAGACTTATCTGTGTGTAGTTATTCATTTATTCCTATAATGGAAGTGTCAAAAGTTAAGATTGATTGCACTGTGCCTGAAACCACGGTGAGATTCGAAGTAGCAGAAACCAAATGCGTATGAAACGTCTCTCTGCTTTGGGAAGCACAATATCCAGTGCAACCCATTAGGCGGAGATGGCCAGTGAGTCACCAGCGATGCACAAATTAATGGAGGTAAAATGTAACTCGCTCTTCACCCCATCCCATCTAAAGAGACAGAACGATACTTTGAGAGAGAGCAAACCATCAACATTTTAATCGCCCTGTTTCCTTATCTGTGTGAGCGAGCGAGAGAGAGAGAGAGAGAGAGAGATAGGGGGAACGCGTGGGAGTTCTGGTGACTCAGTCAGGATAAGACACACTTTCATGGGAAGGTCACTCCGACTCTCCTCTCCAATTAAGACATGTTTAAAATGCGAGAAACTGGTTACTGGTATTTTCACCATGCCAAGCTTCAGAAGCATTGGAATCCGTCTGCCAAATAAGATCTGGATCCCACAGGGAAAGAAAGGAATTAAACTGTGAAGAGGTTAAATGAAAAGCAAACGGAGACTTCTGACTAAGCCTCCTGCTTTAATAGGAAAGATCTCCAGTAACCTCACATATCTCCTCCAGGGTCTCTGAGGAGATCTCAATAATGTCTCACAATGTGCTCACACAGATACCAGATTCCTCAATCAAGAGATTCCAGTATGAACTTCTAATATAATTCTAATATTTTATTTCATTTCATAGAAAAATCGAATAAAATTCCAAGAATTTTGCTAGCTATGCTATCCACATACCGTAATTATAGTTCTTCTCCTACTGTTTGTCAACAACTTTCTCCTTCACGTCACGTTTATTTCTCTAGGGAAATTTTAGGAGAATGACACGAGACATTGGGAGAAACACGCGAGAAATTAGCTGACATTTAAATGAAACGCGAGAGCGTTGTTCCCCTGCGCACTACAGAGCAAAGTTTGAGCGATAACATTTTCTTCAGCTTTTCCTTATCGCTTCCTTTCTGCTTTTTGACGTTGTGTGAAACTGATCATGTCTGAGCCGGAACACAACAGATAAAACACTGATGGACGTTCAGATAAGTCAGTAACGTTCAGATCGTCATGCGCGGGAACTGGACGCTAATGCGAGAAACTGCCGTGTTTAGCATGCGCTATGAATGGAGGTTGCATCGGGAGCACAATGTGCGGTGATTCTAGCTGTTTCTTTCCTGAGGGGCCGAGTGGGCAGAGGAAAGTGGGAACTTGTTAAGTGATTGAGCCCAGTGCTTATGAATGAGTCATAGGCAGAGGAGCCCACATGAATGGACAGGTGCCACCGCACTACAGAGAGAGAGAGTGAGAGAGAGTCATTTACTGTCTATAACAGAGTAGTCTTCATGTTTATTAATATCTTGCTATTTTTTATACTAGCATTATTCATTTTTTACATATCTTTTTTTTAATACTTTCTGTCAGTTTGCCCATGTGTGTGTGTGTGTGTGTGTGTGTGTGTGTGCTTGTGGGGGCTTTTTAAAAATAACGTGTTTGTTACTACTAAAAAATATAAATACACCAGATAGTAATACTCCACATCCTGTTTTACTTTATAGCTAGTAATGTCAACGGGTTTGTGTGAGGGTTGGATTTAATGGTAGGGGTACTCAGAATGTATATATAGAACATATCATTAGCATGACAAACATAAAAACAATGGACGTCTATGAGATATCCTCGCTAATATAGTGCAAAAAGAACCGTATTTTTTTTACTCAGTCTTATAGATTGATATGATTCAGTACATCATACAGCAAGCATGTCCCCTCATTTCAATGTATGCGTGTGTGCGCTGCATTGATGCATAATCGTGAATAATCGTGCCGACGGATTTGCAATTGAGGCAGATAGAGTGAAAGAAAGCGAAAGAAATGCTGAAAGGACAGAGAGAGAGAGCGATCCCTGGAAAGCTGATTAGGACCCAGCTCATGCCCACACATCCGCCCACACCCTCTTCCTCCTCTGCCTCTCTTCCTCCTCTTATACTGCTGAAGAGCGTAGGGTTCCTCGTGGCTGTGTCCACCTCTGTAACAGCCTTGTTTCGTCAGTTTACCGTGATGGTCTTTATCTGTTGTGCTCTGCGGCACAAGAAATTCACTCTTGAATGACACTCGTCTAAAGAAAGCGCAGCCGCATCAATGTTTAACCAGAGAGGGATGATTCACTTGAAAAGCTTTTGAAAAGCACTGTTGTGTAAGGTAATGTCTTTTTATATCTATAAAGATCGCACTGACCTTCAAAATATCTTTTAGGTGAGCTGGACGTCTTTGAAACGGTGACCTTTCCTCAAACAGCTTTTTATACCGTTCAACGCCCTCGCGCAAAGTCGCCTCTGAACGGGTAAATCTTCACCACGCGATTACCCGAGAGGCAGTACGTTTAACATCTAGATGTACATTTTCCTTAGTAAGTGTGAATGGTGCTTGTAAGACTGTTGTGGGTGGTTGCCAGGGTGTTGCTATGCAGTAGTTAAGGTGGTATGGGTGCTTTCCTAAGTCAAAATAGCTCGGCTCCAAGTCTGTATAATATTCAGGTTCCTAGATTCAACACAGATCCCACCATGAACAAAATCTATATTGTGTGTTTGCCCGTTTTATGGTCTACCAAAAATCTGATGTCACAAATGAAAAATGTCACACCTCTCCTACAAACTACACAATTTGAATTTATTATTTGTATCTGTTCACAAACAGTGCTAGTTATACATCAAAGTTTAATACGACAGGCTTGAGATTTGTTCAAATCCCCAAACAAACAGTACTAGCATTGAGAGCTAATAAGAACTGAACAACAAGAACATGGCTTAGCAACTTTAGCAGCACTACTTATCAGATGGTTCTTTATTAATTAGCCTCGCAAAAAAAGAAAACCTTCCAAACGGGTACAATACACTCAAAGATTCTGGCAACAAACAGCAAGCGTCTGCACCATTAACAGAAACCGTTCTCAGAACGTTCTCTAAAACGTTCTCTCAAAGTTATCAAAAACATTCTTGCAGCAATGTTAGTATAACGTTTTATACTGTTATGTTACTTTTTATCAAAAATGTTTAAAGTTGTTAAAAAACTTTGAAGTTGTTAGTGGAATGTAATAAAACGTTACGGAATTTAAAAAGTTTAAAAAAATGTTATTATAACCAAGCAATAACATTAATACGACATTTAAAAGCGGGACATTCCTACAATGTTCAAAACAACGTTTTTAACATTTCAGTTACTTAATGGAAACGTTGGGGAAATGTTATTACAACCTAACATTGTTATCAGGGTGTGAGCGCCACTCACAGTAAGTCTGGTTAGATGCAGTTACAGACCTCTGTGACGTGCGACAATAATGCACGTGGAAAAGGTGATGCGGGGCACAAAAGAATGCATGTGGAATCAGAGTCATGCATGTGTTGATTGGCAGAACAGGAGAGCACGGTCTATTGTACAAGTGTGACTCTTCTGCTTGCCGCAGAATGACTCACAGTTGCCATGGCAACTTTACCACTCACCACTTTCTAATCGCCTATTTCAACAGCCTGATGAAGAGCGCGAAGGCTGAGTAAAATGCTACCGGAAATAATCAACATGCGGCGCTGGACGGGCCCAGAAGACCAGCGCTGGTTTATAGCTGCAGACATCAGTTTTAACAATCCTTCCCTCAGTAATGGAATGACAAATGATGGAATGACATGAGCGAGCACGAAAACAACACGACCTCAGTGGAGCCTTAAATACATCATTTTAATGATAGAAGGACATTTTATTTAAGATTATATAAGATTTCCCGTGGGCTTGAATTGTTGGTTCGGATGTCGAGTTTTATTGCCCAAAAATGTCTTTAATACAATGTTTTAACCTGAAGAAATGCTGGATGTGAACTTTTTAATGAGTGTTTGTTTTCCACTAAAAGCTACAATCCGTAACTTTTTGGGTTTAAAAAATGACCAAAAATCAGTTATTCAGCTGCTACGTGACAGATTTCTTTACCCTGGTTTATTGTACGTTTATAATATTGATTTATAATTTGAGCTGTCAGATGTGATTTTCCTGTAAAAGTTAGTTTAGTTTCATTTGACTTTGACATAATGAAACGTAGGAAAAGTAACCTGCAATTTTACGTTTCGAACAGAGGTGGCGGTAGAGAGGCAAAAGTTACAGATTGCAGCTTTAAGTGACAGAAATATCTGCTAAAAGTGACCGTAAATTACATATTTGGGGGCGTCAAACCTAATGCCCATTCACTCATTTATGTTAATCATGCTATTTGTGGCATAGACACAATAACCCTAATACGTAAACTCAAAATTACATTTCACATTTTCCATGACTGATTACAAACAAGCATTATATGTCCCCTGGAAAATCTGCTATTATTCAAAACAAAACGTTGAGGGAATTACAAGCTCCCACAAATTAACTGTATTTATCTGTTGGGTGTCCCAGAAGCATTAGGTGGTGAGAAACAAATGGAACAATTACACAATTAATCTGACCTCGTGTTAAATTAACATGTTTTGGTAATGCAGCCTGAGCAATGACTCAATATGATAAAGCAGGAAGTGAAAGCCGCCTACCTGTAAAATTATTCTATATTCCCGTCGTGTGTCCATAAACAACTTAAAATAAACAAAAATGGGAACATTGCTGGTGTTCCTAAAAGAAGTCAAAGACATTCGTTTCAAGTTAAAAGTGTTTTTAACTTTCAAAAGTTCAATATTTATGCCTGGTGAGTCACAGCTGCGGTCACAATTCACCTCAAAGAGAAAGTCTGATTTACCAGCCTCCAGTCCCTTGAATCTTATGAGTAATATTGCTTTTACCTGTTTATCAGTAAATAAAGCTTCATGTGTCGTCCAATCAGATTTTAACAATAAAACGGTGGAATTATGTGTGCACTGGCACAAACCCAATGAGCAAAAGGATACAAGACGAGGTAAAAATCATGGAGAAAAGCTTTTAAGACACCTCTACAAATTTAGGCATCCAAATTTAGACCCTGGTAACAAATTTGGGTTGTACGAATGTTTCCATAACATTTCCTTTAGTAACAAAAATGTTAACAATATTTTTTTGAATGTTCTAGAAACGTTCACAATGTCCAGTTTTTAAGATATTGTATTAAGGCTATTGCTTTGTGAATGTAATTTAAAAAATGTTAACTACTTAAGAATAACGTTTTTGGTATATATAAAAAACAGTCTACTAACGTTATCGCGAGAACTTTTTTTGACAGCGTTGAGAGAACTTCTAGAGAACGCTCCGGAAACGTTCCCTGTTGAGCTGAGAAAATAGATAAACCAAATCAACTGTTACCATCAAATGATGTCATTTATTTAAGAGTGCATTTACTGCAGACATGTAGGTTTATTACATCATCTGTCTGCTTTAGAAGTTTAACCATAGGCTCCACAGAAGCTGCAGTCTGTCTGCAGACTACCGTGTTTTCTCCATCAAACCTGAACTGAGCGCTCTAACAGATGTGCTCATACCAAAAGTCATTCACTTCTGAGGCTAATTCAAAGGACAGGCCCAATCATGCCCAACTGAAAAGGTTCGGATGTTCAAGGAGACTAGATTTGCATATTTACCTAAAAATAAAAAATAAGTAAATAGAGGTGAGCCACTTTTGAAGTTATAGAACAATTCAGCTTTTCATTAAAGACGCAAAGGTAAGTAATGAGTTATGTTTGACCATATGGTCTCGCTATTGACAAGAAGAAGATTCCTATGCCCGTGGAATAAGAGTATTTGTTGATGTTCCATAACTAATACAAAAAACAGCTTGGCCTGGTTCGCAGTGATTCATCTCCCCATTTTGTCCCAAAAGGATGCAAATATGTAAATATGGTGTAAGGTCAAAGTTTCTTGATGAGGAACTCAAGATGATTCACTTAGATGAATCAAGATGACACACATATTCATGAATATGTAAAAGACGACACCCGATTCATCTTAATTGTGCTGTAAACAGGCGGATGTAAAGTTACGAAAGCTGAAAACTTCTATTCGGCGCTAGATTTTCCGAAGGAATGAGTTCCACACCAACGACAAAAAACGTACAAGGAGAAAGACACACATGCTAATAACTTTGGTTTATGCTACGTCTCAAGACAAGAATGTTTCTATAGGAAATCATTAAATTTGCATAGTAGGTTACCGCATGGTGCCTATGTCCTATGGCAAATCCCCTTAATGTTAATATCTGCAAGAAGCCATGTTGTTAATTTTAAACACCCATCTGCCCTTTCGCTTGTTTAAATATTTATTAAAAGTTTTTTTTTCTTCTTTCAACCTTTGGCTCATATCCTGCTTCATGTTGCGCGCTGATGTGCCCATGTAATTGAGCTGTGATTTATTTAATACAGGAGTAAATAATGACATCATCCTTATACGACTGAACGGTAGTTTTACCATTGAATGAATGAATGGTTGTCGTTAAGAGTGTCTGCATGCACAACCAATCTACGGTTCCTTATAAATCACATTGCAAAGAATGGTTTATACTGATTATTACTATTAGTGATTGTATTTATTAGAAAATGTTATCTTTAATCATATTAAAAGCAGCTAGTCAAAGAACGGATGTGCGTTTAAGTAATTTTACCACAGTTTATGGGGTTTTAGCTTCACAACTTCCCCCCTTTAGCTTACACCCTTTCTTGGGGTAATACATTTACATTTAGGCATTTGGCAGACGCTTTTATCCAAAGCGACTTACATTGCATTATACTACACATTGATCACTATTCATTGAGTATGTGCAATCCCTGGGATCGAACCCATGACCTTGGCATTGTTAACACCATGCTCTAACCACTGAGCTACAGTAATAGCACACAGTCAGTTACCATAGAATGAAACTATATACATTTTGAGCTAACAAGTAATGGGTTAATAAAATTATCCTCGAAACATTTTTGTTTCACACAGATACTGATTAAAAAAATAGCCATTTTGTGTTATTTCCTGAAGCATGAACTGCCTCGAAAACTTTACCTGCTTTGATAGGTGAGAAACCCTCTCGTGTCTCACCACTTACCACAGTGGGACGACAGTCGTCACCCGCGACGAGGCTAAAAATGCAGCGTTTGGCTGTCAATCGTTTCGTTTTTCGTGATTTTCGCGATGGGTCGTCGAGTTCTTCCACCTCAGCGACAGCGAGAAGCGGGAAACGCTCCCGCCCAGCCGCGTGCGCGCTCCCCGCGTCCTCGCTGCCCCGGCGCGAGGATGTTACGCTTCAGTCATTTGTTGCCATGGCAACTGTGTCCTGGCCTTCAGACCTGTGAGCAGTTTATATATTAAATTTGGTTTTTCCCCCCACCGAGGTGCAATCAACAGACATTTTTCCACTTCAGCGTTGCAATAACCTTGGACAGAGTTAAAAATACCGAAGCGATTGCGACGCCTCTCGTTTCATTGAGATCATTTTAAAACCACAGAAATAAACTCTTCCGAGAGGCACAATCATTTGGCATGATGTTATTTTTATAAAAGTATCGAATGCATATTTTATAACATATTTTAAAGACAATTAATATGAGATGTGTACTGGTGTTGCAGAAGTGATGAATGTGTCGTGACAAAAATAAGCCGTGATTTTGGCAACGTATCATTTAATTGTGTGTTAGGTCAACAAGAGGTTGATACTGATTCAGAAATACAAACCATTGTCTAATTTACATCTATTTTTTGCTCTGTGTTTAAGTCATTGTCAAGAATGTCAAGACCGAATGTTTTGTCGTGATATCCCATTAACGCATCATAATAGACAAACAGCACATCATTCATCTAAATAAGGTGTTGTATGTCATCTATGACTGTCTGTTGTTCAGATGTAAAACACCCCAACAAATGCCATTACAGCATTACGCCATTTGCTAATTACTGTGTTTTGTCAGCGTTGTGTTAAAACGAGTTGATTTGTCCCCGTTATTTGGTTAGTCATAAATTAAGAGCTTTTGGCAGAAAAAAACAAACATTTCCTAGTAAACAAGTGAAAATAACATCGGGAAATAACATCTAAAATTCAACTGCTTAAATATAGCCAATCCCATGGCCATTTGACTTCTTTGCTTATGTTAAACTGATCCAGAACAGCAGAAAGCTGTTACAAACACCTGCCGTCCGCTATCTGAAGGCGATGTTAGCGCCTATTGCTGTAGGGCAGTGCTATGATACAGCTCCATACACCCCCGCACTTCAGCATACAGTACTTCACGTTGCCTACTGTCTATACGGTGCTAGTGCCATAACAGTGCCACCTATTGGACTGCCTGTGACATGCAATTAGTATCCGTTCGGCCAGTCATCTGCATATAAAATGAAGCACGTACAATTATCAGTAAGCAGTATTGTAAGATAACATCATAGATGTGTTATTAACCAACTAAGTTGAATTTATGAAATTTATAATCGTAAATTGTAATTTGAAAATATTGTATACTTTTCCGATATTGCATATGTGTGTTTGTCTCTGAACGCATAAGCCCATCTTAACTTTCTCACAAAGTTATCAAAAAACGATTTTGCAGTTACATTAACAGATTCATGGATAAATTGGATATTTCACATATCAAAAACGTTGTTCATATGTTGTTAATGAAACGTTTTAAAATGTTACAGAATTAAACAAAAAACGTGCAAGTTCCCAGAACATTCAAAATAACATTTGTAACGTTTTGTTACTTAATGGAAACGTTCTTCAAACCTAAAATTGGGTGTCGATTACCCTTGCTAGAGTCATTTGTACCTTTCCTGCAAATACGTTCACCTAATTGTTTACCTTTTAGAGGAAATTGCTAACTGTTTAGTGTGCATGCAGTTTGTGTTTTGTTTACTGGCATATGCCTGAACAGACAGCAGTGTAGGACGCGTCCCATCGCCCCGAGGCTGCCAGGCTTCCTGCCACAGTCTGCTCTCCTCCTGATTCGACTTGCGTCAGAGCACGTTCTGTGCAGCAAGACCTGCACCCTATAGCGTACCCGGCTAAGAGGGATTAACTCACTCATCAATAAACAGCTGGAAGGACTTTAAATGGCCATTAACAGGAAGGCGAGGTGTGCGGCGTGAGGGGGGTGAATGAATCAGTCACTTTTTCTTTTGTAAAGCTTTTTTTGTAAAGCGTTATTAAATGATCTGTCATGCGAGAGTAAAAAGCTGAAAGGAAATTTGATTCCAACAGCTCAAAATATGGTTTATTTCTTACTTCACTTGGTTATTTATGGTTGGTTTATTGCAGATCTTTCTTTTGTGGACCCAAAATGAAAAGTTGATCATAATACTTTTGAAACTTCTATTGTTTTTCTCTAAAGAAAGACTTGCAGGCCTAGATGTGGATCGGCGTAGGAGTGAGGGAACGATGACAGAATTGTGATTTGCGTTTAAATCTACAAACCTCCCCGTATTGCAGATGTAAACCAAAGCTTTTATCTCAATATGCAGCAAAATGAATAATGTGTTTATTCTGTTCCGTTGAAATCTTTTGGATCAAAACAACAAGCGTAATTAGTTTCAGTTATATCCGAGATTATCGTATTAGCAACAGAGCAGCATCTTATTTATTTATTTGTTTGTTTATTAAGCACAACCTGCACCAGTCGGTATGCATCAGGCCTGTTAGCTGAGAGACGTTATATTAAAAGACGTCATGATATCCTGCAATAAATTTAGGTGCACGAGAAGCAAAAAAACTAAACATGCGCAAACAAAAAAGGGTACAACTTTAACCCATCCCGACAGTGTAAAAAAATTAAAAGATTTTAAGAAAATTAAAATGGCAGGCGGTAATGCTGGTAGGTAAACCCTACCTGAGTTTATACGGGTAGTTAAATGTACAGTCTAAACACAGTAGTCTATCCTTCCTTGTTTAGCTTTGACACAACTACCAGCAGAGGGAGGCATTGCTAAACAACGGTCTTAACTCAGTAGCGCCACAAGTTAAAACTATGAAAGAGAGTTATTAAAAAAAGTTAACTTTTATCTCTCCCCTGTTTTTAATTAAACATATTCGTTTGACTTGACATATCAGAATGTTACAGTTCCTCATTCCTATAGCCTGTTTTGTAGGATCATTATACAATAATACCACATAAATGTTTTAATTGCTTTTAATCTTTAATTGTTTTGGAGCCAATACATCGTCGAATTATAACAGTTAAGCATTTTATCGAATAAATAACCGTTAAATATAGTTAAATTGTGTGCTGTGTCACAGCGTAAAGTCGACGTATGTTTCTCATTATTGCAAATTAAAGTCAGGCATCTTTCGGTACGGTCTCAATCGTTCGCGGCTCATAAATATTGTAAATGTGATGAAAATTGTTAACAAAGCATTAGAGGTTTCCCATGAGTTCCTGTGTATGCAAGTCGTGTGAGCAAGTGCTTCTCCCAGGCCGTCTACACCCCACCCACCTCAAGGTCGGTATTCAAAACCCAAACCATGTGAGTTATTGTACATCAACAGAGCACCCCCGTTTTCATAAACACAGATATAGACAATCCATGTGAAACGTTCATTTTCTTTTCCTTCCCAGTCTGAAGTCTCCAGATCAAAGCGCTTGCATTCCGGCTAAAGACAGACTTTTAAGGACCTGCAAAATATTAGCCAGCATGCAATATCATACCACAGGGACAGAGTGGGGCAGGGTGTGCCAGCGTGGAAAGCGTGCCGATGGCCGACTTTGGGAGTTTACATCAAAACCAAAGTCGCCAATCCGAACCATGTGTTCCGATCTCAAGAAACGTCTCGTCTTGAGCACAACATTTTAATGAGCTCCATGCTCGAGGGACGGCGGTTTTCCACATGGCTGAGCGGCTCACAGACACACTGAGTCTCGTCTATTTAGTGGCCGCGGCAGTGAGTTCTAGACCGCAGTTTAATAAAAGTCACCTGCTGATGAGCGACAGGCCGCGGATTGTGCTGCCAAACCCCCCTGCTTGTCCCGTTTGGTGGTCACAGCACTGTTTATCTCAGTTTATCTGGCTACAAATGTCTCTCATCACTTAGTTAAACTGTATAACAGTTAAAATATTCAGTTAAATTAAGCCTCATTCCGTGCTCTGGCTGGAGAAAGTCTTGCACGCAGAATTTTGCCTCACAGGGTAGAAATTGTACTGCCATTGAAATGAACCTACAGAGGATGCTAACGATCCAGCCAACGGAGAACATTCTCGGAATGTTGACTAACGTTCTCTAAAAGTTCTCTCGACGTTATAAAAAGTTATTGCATTAACATTAGTGGAATGCTTTTAAACGGTATATATCTGTATGAAAAATGTTATATGTAAAAAGGTTGTAGATGTAAGTTGTTAGTGTAATGTTTTAAAAACATTACAGAATAAAAGATTGATAACCAAACAATAATGTTAATATAACATCCACAAACTGGACGTTTCAACATTCATAGAACTTTAAAAGTAACATTTTTATAGTTTTTATTACTTAATATAAACATTGGGGAAAAAATTGTTAGCTGGGAACACATTTTTCAAGAAATTCACATACTAAATTCACATATAGTAAATACAACTACATATGTTTAGCCTGAGATGGCATGTATGCATGTATATGCATAATCTATACATGTATAATGTATAGATTAAATTATAGATTTGTATATAGATCAGTTATCAGTATAGGTTAGATTAGAATATAGATCAGTTATCAATACAGATTAGGTTATAGATTAGAATATAGAACAGTTAACAATATGTTTTAGATTATAGATTAGAATAAAGATTGATTAGTTATCAGTGTAGATTAGAATATAGATCAGTTAACAATATGTTTTAGATTATAGATTAGAATAAAGATTGATTAGTTATCAGTGTAGATTAGAATATAGATCAGTTATCATTATAGATTAGATCATAGATTAGAATATAGATCAGTTAGTTATCAGTATAGATTAGAATATAGATCAGTTATCAGTATATATTAGATTATAAATTAGAATATAGATCAGTTATCAGTCATCGCAATAATAAAAACTAGCTATTATAATTGACCACTCAATTCTATATCAAACCATCCTTAGTTTCAACAACAATGCAATGTTAGCAATAGCCTAAGTAGCACAGAAAGCACAGTATGATTCTATATAATATTAATATCTTCTAGATCTTTTATATTAGAGAAAGTCGGCACGTGTTCACCAAGAACGAACGATATTCGTAAATATTTACAGAAAGCTGACGTCATACAGTCACTCGGGTAGTTTTCTTGGTTAACTGAGTTCAGACAGCAGCGAGATGAAGTGTGGGAGTTTTTCCGCCTCACATCCGAGAACTGACTCAAGCGCACAACAGCCCGAGACCCCGTCCACATCAGCAACCTAACTGGCTGGAACGATCGCCCATCCCAGAAGCATCATTTACTCGGAAAAATATTTATACTGAGGCGGACCGAAGTCACTTACAACAAGTCCATTCACGAAACCGAGTGGAAACGTTACAGACAGACAGTCTTCTTATCCGCCTTATAAAGAGTTTGTGAGGATAAGTCGCTGCTTTTAAACAGCACCATGAACTTTTCGGCTGTTCTACACGTTGTGATTTTTATCTCTGTTTGTGAAATACTTGGAAAGCATCAGACGGACGGTAAGCAGGCGCGTTTTATTATCGTCACGATTATTAACTTTTCGTATTATTATGTATTGCTTTCAGATATAACTTAGAAGTTAAAATCTAACGTTGATGTAAGACGAAAGTGTATTTATTAAGATGACAATACTTTGTTTGGCTTTTAAAGTCACTGCATCTCGTGTTTTTTGCCGTCTGTAAATAATAAGAAGAAATTAATGTCACTGAATTTAATGTCAAGGTAAAGTTATACCGACGCAGTGCGCAGGTGCATTAGCAGGTCTAGTTTAATAAAATAATATAAATGTTATATTAAGCGGACCTGATGTTTAATAAAACGCACCAGTCACCTTGACAACAGTTTGTCTTTTTTGCTATTTATTTATTGCCCATAAAACTGTATATGACTGTTTTTCAACGTCATAGAACAGTATCAGACATTTGAAACTAACTTACTAGCCCTTTTTGTCAAATGCAGCCAACATTTGAGTTACAAAATATACATTAAACACATAAGTATAAACTATAAATGCCCTTTACTGTTAGCTAATACTTTTAAAAGATTTTGCTGAAACTCATTTTGTTGCTTTAAGAAATTATCTTTCAGAAATAATCTTTGTTTTTTAAAACGTTGTATTAACATTAGAAGTTTTTTAAACTTTTTTAATTCTGTAACATTTTTAAAACATTCCTTTAACAACTTAAGAATTACGTTTTTGATACGTATGATATTGAATGTTAAAACAACATTCTACTAATGTTACGTTTTGATAACTTTGAGAGAACTTTAAGAGAACGCTAGCCAACGTTTAAAGGAAGTTTCCTCTAAGCTGGGTCGTCTGTGTTGTTGTAATTGTCTGTAATGGATTGTATTTGTTTTCCTTGTGTGTGTGTGTGTGTGTGTGTGTGTGTGTGTGTGTGTGTGTAGCTGGCATGTGCTGGCTGCAGCAGGGTCCAGAGCACCGCTGTGACATGGTCCTCATGAGAGGCGTAAGCAGGGAGGAGTGTTGCGCGGCCAACCGCCTGGACACGGCGTGGTCCAACACCAGCCTGCCTATCAATGAAGTCAGTCTGCTGGGATTTCTGGGAATAGTTTCCTGCAAGCCATGCAAAGGTATATGTTCAAAGATCTCCGCAGGAAGATCTCAAACGTGTTGGTCAGTGTCAGACATTGCCGTGTAAACAACTGGAACGCTGTACTGAAGTTCTCCTGACTTCCATGAACATTCGAGAGAATTCCTTGGATGTTAGAGCCGAGATTCCTAAAAGATAAAAATTGTAATACTGCAGGCCAAATCGGGGTTTGGGAAGGTTTTCTATTCAAATTTTGGAAAATTTCAAAGTTCGGAAAGTATGAATCTACACCAGATGTTTTGTTTAGCTTTCTCCGGCTGTTGTGGAAAGTGCTGACTACTGGTGGCCAGGTATTGAGGTTCAGAGTTTCCAAACATTTACAATGCTCGGGAATTTTAAGGTAAAGTTCCGCCATCTTCCACAACCTGGAATGGGAAATTGGATGTATTGCCTCAAATCAAAAAGGACAATATTATTGCCTAAGTGCTTAAATAACAAGGTTTTAATATTTATTTGTCTTCATAAGCTTTTACATTTTTACTGTATCTCTTATAGAGATGTATTAGGCAATTATGTAGGTATATAACTTATACATGGATAAATGTATAGGGTTTGACAGCAGAAAACAGCTATTTCCTCCTGTTTTCTCTAAGTATTCACTCTTTCCTAATGCTTATTGGAAGGCAGGCTTGTTTTGTTGGCGATGACTGAATTCCAGCCCACCGCAAAGAAAAATGCCTGCACATGCTGGAGAGATCTGGTCCTAATAAAGCTCACAATCAACATCATTAGACCGTTAAAAAAACAACATCGCGAGTGAAAGTCTGTTATATTGTTCCATGCTGTTTGCTTTCCATTATCATAAAACTATATGGACTGACGGACCCTAGTAAGTGACCTCCCTAGTGTGTACTCCGTGTCAAATGCTTCAAAGCATTCTTCAATACCCAACTGGCGCTTAGCATCTGACGGGCGCGTTTCCTCGTGTTTTTCTGAGACGGACAGTTCGTAAATCATGTGTGGCAGCTCTCGAGTCGCGAGGAAGCTGCGCTTACCAGTGGAGGTGATTTTGGCCTTTAGTAATTCGGTCGCAGACGGGGTGGGTTCTCAGAGAGGGGGAGAAACAGGATATTAAAGGATTTGCGTCAATAGGAACCAGAAAGTCATTTACTGCAGCCGAAAACCTCATAAGGGTCATACCGCCTCACTTCACAAATTCACTGATTTGAATTGGTTTCACTAACCATTTAAGAATGTCATTTTAGATATGTATAATATATAACGTTAAAAAAACGTTATACAGAACGTTTTTGATGACTTTTAGAGAACGTTAGCCAACATCGGGAAAACGTTTACTTGTTAGTTGGGAAACTAGTTTAACTAGTTTCTGTCAACATTCTTTAGTTTTGAATACAACTGACATTTCTATTGCCTCAACTGCCAATCATAAACTTGAGTTTGTTGCAGTGCATTGTGGGATTGCCGTCTCTGCAAAGCATATGTTAAAGTTTAAGAAATGTAGCATATATAGTATAGTATATAGTATAGAAGTATAGTATACATGCCTTTTGGGACATCTTTCACGTCGAGAGAAGGTCAATGGGTTTCAGAACAGACACTAAAAATACCAATGGGGCCTTTTAATGTGCTTTCCTTGTGCACAAGTCTATATTTGCCAATTTTTGTCCCATCTGTCTTGTATAGAAAACTGTGAGGGGGTGAACTGCGGCCCTGGAAAGGTGTGCAGGATGAAGGGTGGACGTCCACAGTGCGTCTGCTCTCCAGACTGTTCCAACATCTCCACTAAGCACCCTGTGTGTGGGAGTGATGGAAACTCGTACAAGGACGAGTGCGCTCTCCTGATGGCTCGCTGCAGAGGTCACCCTGACCTGGAGATCATGTACCAGGGGGACTGCAAAAGTAAGCTTGTTCCTCTCAGGTCGCACTCGCTAAGTCCAATATTTTTGCTTACTTGCGTCAGTTCATTTCCCCTTACATACTGCAGACTGAAGTTTTAGATGGAAGCCAATGGCAGGTCTTTCGGTCATTTGCATATTTAAAGGAGAAGCTCAACCGAAAATTAATTTTCTGACGTTATTTACTTCTTAAATTATTAACATTACTTTAGAATTTCAAACCCCTGTGACCTGCTTTCTAATATGCTACAAAGGGTGTTTCTTGACCCTTAAGGCTTACCGTATCCTTTCAGAGTCCTGCTCGAATGTCGTATGTCCTGGTACGCACACCTGTGTGACGGATCAGACCAACAGCGCCCACTGTGTCATGTGTCGCACCGCGCCCTGCCCGATGCCTCTGGTCACTGAGCAAACTATCTGCGGCAACGATAACATCACGTACCCCAGCGCCTGCCACCTGCGCAGGGCCACCTGCTTCCTGGGACGCTCTATAGGGGTCCGCCACTATGGACATTGCAGAAGTAAGTAATGTAAAGTACACTATAGGTTGCCCAAAGCTGTCTGTAACGTTTCCTATACTGTACCATATACTGTATCATTATAGAATGTAGTTACATCACAGCCATAAACCATCTTTTGCTACTTCAAATGCACATATAGGACATATAGGTGATATTAAATGCAAGCCACAAAACGATAATTTCGCGAAATCAGGGCAAATATCTCACAGCACGTATTGGCTTTTTAGATACATTAAAATCTGGTGGACGTCCACAAATGCCGTTATGCGGAAGACATTTGTTTAGGGCACCAGAATAACTGATGTTTTCTCTTGCAGGTAACGAGGAAAGCGAGGAAAATTCTCTCTTCTGAAGATACCATCTATACTGCTCTATGTATATAATATATATGGCACAAAAGACATGAGAGAGACCCTGTTTGAATTCCTTCGTTACCAAAGCAGGGCTTTCTGTACCAAACAACCACTACTATATAACTTTAAACGCATGCAATACGTACTTAAAGTGAACCGTGTGCCTTTGCTTCGCCCGAACTGATGAACTGACAATGTGCATATTGTAAATATAACACAAGCTACTATTTATTGGAGAAAAGAAATAAAGTCAGTGTTATTTATGGTTTAACACATTATAGACACCATATATCCGTAGTTCAACTGCCTTTATATTGTTTTGAGGCATATATATTGTGTCGTGCGTTCGTTTTCAAGTACTCTCTGAACCGAATAACAGTCGCATAAAAACTGCACTAATTCTAGCTGTTATCAGTCTGATAATATAGAGTATATGCTAACAGTATATACTAATGTTGACTTTAAAGGGATAGTTCACCCAAATCCATGTGTGTTCTCCTGTATTGGTAGATGGTGACCACCCAGCTAACAGGGAACATTCTCAGAACATTGGCTAACATTCTCTAAAGGTCCTTGCAGTAACATTAGTAGAACTTTATGCATCATATATCACACATGTTATTCTTAAGTTGTTAGTGGAACGTTTTAAAAATGTTAAAATAGTTAGTTGGGTAGGGACTATCAAGCTGTAAAAGTTGTCTTTACCACTCGTAAACTAAGTTTAAAGTTGTTTTTCTACTAAAATTCTGCTTAACAATTCTGGCCACCATTTCTTTCTTTATACGGAAGAGAGAATCTTAGAAATAAAAAAAATTAAAAAGCTATAATTAACTCCTTTCGTATTCCACAGAAGAATGAAAGACAGATGGATTTCGAAAGACATGCAAGCGAGTAAACAATGAGAGGATTGTAATTTTTGGGTGAACTTTTCCTTTTAAAGCAACGCATAGCAAAGGTTACAACATTATTCTTTGCCTTAAACACGGTTCTCGACAAACCTGGAAACAAGGTTAGCAACTTAGCGCTAAAACACTGAAATGCCTTTCGTTCCACTCGAACAGTCGAGGTACGGCTTTCACGAACGTGCCTCTTAAAAATTAAAAAAATTAAAACGTGGTCGCACGGTTAAAATTCTTACGAACGAGGGAGACTGTTTACACATCGAGATAAAGTTTTGTGCGTGTGCTGATTGTATTCGTAAAGATTACTCAGCCAAAACAGCAGCGCTTCCAGGCCCTGCGCTGCAGCGCACGCTACGTTGGCATAAAGACAAAACTGAGCCACCCACCAAGCAATGAAATTACCAGCTACAGTCTAATGGCAGCAGTTTTTACGAGGGTGCTGGGACGGTCCAAAAATGTACAGTAGATTCTACTGTTCTAATGGCTTTCACATTGTTATTTTTGTCATTTTGTGTTCATATGCTAGTTTTTGGGTCACTCGACCTTGTTGTGTTCTTTACAGGTTGTAACGACAAACTGAATGACTAGACGTCGTAAAAAGTCGGTCTTTTGTATTTTTTTAACTCCCAGTAAATGGTTTGCCGTCTGTAATGGTTTGTTGTGTTGTGATGTTTTGTTGCATAATCTTTCATACGATATTTTAACCTCCCTGTAAATACAGACTTTTGCAGTATCTGATTATATACTGTGAGATTCACTTATCAACACGGCAAGATATTTTTGTATTGTTTACTTACGTTTCATTTTCAAATTAAAACACAAAATTAATGTCGTGTCAATTTGATCCCATGATTCTTGCTGTTTTTTTACATTATGGAGGGGGCATATTTATTGAACTTAGTAATCACTTCAAAAATCAATAAATCAGGGACTCCTGAGACATTGAACAAACATTTATCGCTTTATTTAAAGCAACGTTGCCTCATTGTAATCAAAGAATATCACTCTAATTAAAGTAAATTACTTTGCATTTTTTCTTACTTAAAAATTTACATTGCTTACTACTGTAACTTAATAGTTTAAACGGATTAAAATATATATATATATTAATAAAACAGCAATAAATCTGGCTGTACTGAATATCAGCACAATAACTACAGCGTGTCTGTTGTTTATCTATTACCTATTGCCCTACCGTTTCGCAATCATTGTTGAAATATTGTCGAAATATTGAAGCTTCACCCAAACAGCTGTGGTGAACTTTGACTTCCATGTACAAAATTGGTCAAAAGGTCAGGTATTGTTTTGCAGCTCAAGTTTCAACATAATACAAACTATAGGCTAAATAAATCAACAGGACTAACCGCGGTCTTCTAAAAGCCTTCTTAGGTTTATGTTTTATTAGTTGTTGTCTTCATATATGGTCTGTTTTAAGATTTTAAACCATTATATAACATTGTGGAGGGATTTGAAAGATTAAGTCTGCTGTCTATGAAGCGGACTCTTAACTAACAGTGGCACTAATATATGAGCTGTTGACTCATTTTCCTGTCTGAAAGTCCTGCTTTTCTCCGTTTCAAAAGCTCTCCTGACTGCACTCCGCATCTGGTTTAACTTTTCAGAGATGTTTGTTTTTTGATGCCGGGTAGTTTTATTACATTGGAACTGGAATTAATTGTTTGCTCTAACAGGCCACAGCAATTCCATAAAAAATGTTTGTAATGCGCCGTTTCTACGTCTCGCTTTCCTCCGTGTTTAAAGAATAGCTGTTTCTGTTTGTCTAGAATGTTCCACAATGATCCTGAGAACAATTTACGGGCCTGATTTAATTTTCTTGTTATGACAGAAGCAGGTCATCAGGTGCCCCGCATCTCAACTGATGTTTTGCTTTGTGTCAAACAAAAAGAAACAAAATTCTGTTTGTTTGGCTGATTCACAAAATCCATACTGTACATGAAGCCGATCCTATACAGTCGTGTCCGGTTTTTAATTTTGTCACGTTCTGGAATCAGTTCATAGCGGATCTCAATTGTTATTTCTCAGACCTCTCAGTTAAGTTTCATTTAGGTATCAACGTTGGCTTAACAGAGAACGTTCTCAGAATGTTGGCTAATGTTCCCTGAAAGTTATAACGAAGTTATCAAAAACATAGTAATGTTAATTGAACTTTNNGTTATATATATATATATATATATATATATATATATATATCATATAAAAATGTTGTTTTAATAAAAATATAAAATGTTGTTAAGTTGTTAGTGGAACGTTTAGTGGAAAATGTTACAGGCAAATCTGAGCACAGTGTGAGACACTGTTAGAGGTCACTGGAGACTGACATAACTGGGGTTTATTGGGGCTTACTGAGAAAACAAGAGACTTACCCATGTCCCCATTAAAGGGACAGTTCATCCAAATAAAAATTTGTCTATTGTTTACTCACCCTCGTGTCATGAATTGTTTTCTGCTGTGGAACAAAGAAGAAGATATTTTAAGAATTGTCTCCGTGTTTTTGTGTCCGAACACTGTTGTTTGGTTACCGGCGTACCTCAAAACATCTTCTTTTGTGTTCCTTAGAGGCAAAAAAGTCACACAGGTTTGAAATGACATGAGGGCGAGTAAATGATGGAAGAATTGCCATTTTTGGTGTGAACTGTCCCTTTAATTTGCCATTTAATCTCAAGGAGAAACAGTTGAGTTATCAAAGAGATCTCATTTGTCATATTTTTCTAACGGGATGTGACATATAATTATACTGCTTGTGCGTCAGTTGTGTTGTCATAGTAATTTGCTCACGGTGTGTCATTACATCCCAGGCCAGGAAGTGCAATCCAGAGGGTATGAAAGCATCAGTAATTAAGTGTAGCGTGACACACAGACAGAGCAGTAGTTAAGTGCTATATGTTGTCAGCGTTTAATGGGCTCTGCTCTGATATCCATTAAGTACTGCGTCCTCCACTTCCTCGAAGACTACGGGAAGAGTACTTGATGAAAGGCAGCTGCAGGAGTTTCCTTAAACTCATCAAATGTGTGTACTGTATATACAGTTATATACAGTTCAATACAGTACTATATATACCGTATATATATATATAGTGTGTATGTGTGTGTGTGTCTATATATGTATATATATATATATTTCTTGACATATATGATGTATATATATTTATATAGATATATGAATACATGGTGTATATATTGTGCTTAGCTAGAATAGAGAAATTTTAAACTGACTGGATGTGTGACTCAGTTTTGGCTGAATCACACACAGACGACCGTTACAATAAAATTAAGTTTTTTAACCATTACATAGTTGTTTAAGTGCACGTTTGAGTTTGTTACAGTTTGGTGTGTCGTGACCTAACGCCGCTAGAGACTTTCCGTTGAAATGCAGAAACTATTTGGTTTGGTCATTTGTCCTGTTTTTCTGCGTTTAGCCATAATTTTAACCTACAAGTGCTTTAATTAGACCGAACCAACGGCTAGAAGCTAATGAATGCAATTGCATTTGGCTCATGGGGAAATAGATTAGGACAACAGTATAGGCTGCATCACAGACATGGGAAGTTATGCAACCTGTAAACGTTTCCCTTTAACTGCGGTGCACAGCAAACTGAAGAGAGATGGTATCTGTTGACTGGCTGATCTCTCTCTGTGTGGTCTAAGGCTTCAGTTTGACGTTCAGACTCTGGAACTCTGGCTCTTGCAGTGAGTCTATTATATTAAACAAATAAGTCTAAATCTCAACAGCTCTGTACATTTTTATGCTGGAAGGTCAACATAGTTTAGAAACAAACGAAAAACACCTTGTTTCAATCTGTATGTCAAAATTATTTTAACCTTAATCTTTAACTTTGTAAATAGACATCGAATTATTAAACTGTCACATTTTCGATGTCTTAATTTTTCACAACAATCTTGGAGATCTTGTAAGCCACTCGAAATTCCCATTTTTCTTCTCATCTGCCCATATGGGGTTCATTTTGGGAGAAATTCTGCCCCAGAGCTTGGATACATGAGCTGCCAACCCCCCCACCCCCCTCAACCTGACGTTTTGCTCTCTCGTGCACAAGAACCCTGAAAACAGCCAGATAAATTTACCCTTATCTCCACCATCAACACGATTTCTAGTCCACAGCAACTGTATTGTTTTTAATGTACTGAGGCTTGACCAACTCCAATTGACTAATCGGTTCTGGTTAATGACCTCCAACAGACTGATAGTAATCTGGTTTCATGGCCCTGTGCCACCAACGATGGATGTTTCCGGAAGCGCCAGGGCAGGAACTATATATAAAGAAACAAAACATAGAACAACCTGTTCTGTCAGTCACAGTCATAACGTCAAATAACCAGCGAAGTGTCAATATAAACATTAGGGGCTGGTGTGTTTGTTTCGTTATGAACCCTGCTGTGTTAGCAAATAACGGTTCTGGTGACTTCAAAGGTAGCAATTTTCCATTGAGAAATTCTCCAGACAGAAGATTTCTTGGATTGCACAAAAGTCTGTTTGGCTCACAGATGTGTTAAAGAGACAGTTTGCCCCAAAATAAAAACCGTCATCATTTACTCACTCTTAATCACAAATCTGTCTTTCTGTCTTCTGTGGAACACAAAAGGAATTGAACACGAGATCAATGAGATTCTCCAGCAAAAACAATTTTAGGTTGTAAGAATGTTTCCCTAATGTTTCCATTAATAATAAAAATGGTAAAACATTATTTTGAAAGTTGAAATGTTACTAATGGAAAATATTTTTAATGTTTCTGTTTAGTTATATGTTTAGTTTATTCCAATCCTTCCACTTACAACTTAGGAATAACATTTTTGTGATTAGCCAATGTTTTAAGAACGTTCCCTGGTCTCTCTTCCACACACTGACAGAGGATGGGGACCAGGGCCTGTCATCACAAAGCAACATTATTGTGATCTATTGGATGTGCATAAGTCTTTTGAAGTGGTATGATTACTGAGTACAGAACAGACTGAAATTTAAGTCGTAATTTACCAAAAGTTTGATCACCTACTTTCATTATATGAGAGCAGTTGGGATGTTTGTGTGTTTTGAAACACACGAGGGTGAGTAAAGGATGACATCATCTTGCTTGTGAGGTAACTGTCCCTTCAAAGTGAGTGTAATTGTATCAGGAACATGGCGTCTTACTTCACCCTGCATGAAGCAAGGCTTCCAGCTGGGTCCATGTGGATAACTCATATCCACTTTATATTACTGTTTGTCTGACACACGACTGCAACAAATGAGTGTTGATGACGAAGTCCAGTTGTTTAACCTAAACCAGCGCATGACTCAGGAACCTCACAAGTTCCAGCCTGCTGTTTTTGCCTGCAGACGAAAGACCAGAGTGTTTTATCTTTAACATTATCTGGATAAACTGAGGATGACGGGTGTCCCTGAAATATCAACAACTTATTCTAAACACAAGACTCGGTCGCAAATCTAAAAGCTCTCGCTGTGCCGACGTCCAGAGACAGAGTTATTTGGCGAAGGAACAAGACGCATGAATACAATGTTCTTTTGTTAATCAAATTTCCAGTTGGGGAACGTTTCGCCAAGCGTTTTGCCTCTGTTTTTTTTACATAAAATAAAAAACAAACAAACAAACAAATCAAGAAGCCATTAAACAAACAATAAACAAAAGGAGAGGCCGCATCCAGTGTACAGACAGACTTCAACAGCCCTGAATAACTGGTGCTCTCCAGACACAAATACGACAACTGAGACGCTGAGACGTGGGGGTGTCACACGAGGAACAGTGGACACAATAGTTGAGTTAATGAGCGCAAACATAGCAGCGTCTGTGCTGTCAGATTCCTCCAGTTGTGGCTCCCACACAGATCAGATAAAGCTTACCCACGGGCCTGGAGACACCATGAACTGAACAACCCTGTTATCAGAGCAAATATGACATTTAAAGAAATAGCTCACCAAAACATTTCTTTTTCAGCAAGGAGATTGTAACTCACCTTTGCTGAAACAATTTATGGCCACTGTTTTTCATATAATGAGAGTGGATGGGGACCGGAGCTGTCCAGCTTCAAAAAAACAGGAGAAGCCTCACATATGTACAATTTTTATATAACAATTGGCTGAAGCAGTTCACAAAGCCGATCTGAATGACTCAATGATGGTGAGTCTAACATGCTTGTTCACTCACATGAGGGTAAGTAAATAAAAACAGAGGTTAATTTTTTTATGAACTATTTCTAAGTAATTTAAAGGGATAGTTCACCCAAAACTAAAATTCTTCCATCATTTACTCACCCTCATGTTATTCCAAATTTGTATAACTGTTTTGATTCTGAGGAACACAGAAGAAAAATATTTTGAGGTACGTTGATAACCCAACAATTTCACCCACACAAAACCACTGAGACGTTTCTCCAAATATCTCCTTTTGTGTTCCAAAGGAGAAAAAAAATTCTTATAGGTTTGGAATGACATAAGTGTAAGTAAATGGAAACGTTTTCATTTTTGGGTGAACCGTCCCTTTAAGTGGATTTGCTGCAGAACTTCTCTCACCGAGAACTAAGAAAGGATCTCTCACTAATTAAGATTTGGTCAAAGTAACATAATTTGTCAGCCAATTATTTTTATGCACATTGGCAATGACCATAGCTAATTTGACAAATTCTACGAGGTATTGTCCATTGTTCAGACAACAGAAAAAAACTGTAAAGTTGTTTTACTGCGTTGAAATTAGACTGTTGAAATACCTCCGCTTGCCGAACGCATTAACCTTCAGCAGAAATCCTACTCGTTCAGAATAACTGGTTTGACATTGATTCCCAGTTGTGCAACTGTACAGCCCATGTTTTGTTCCTAGTGCTATTCCAGGTCACCCTGTTGAACGCACACCCTAAAAATGATATCTAAAGTCACGGTCAGGCGAACGGACGGGGCGCAGGGATTGGCTGAGAAACAATTATGCGGAAACTCCTACTTACTCCCCAAGAATCTGATCTGTTCTGCGAGCTGCAGACATTTCAATAATTAGCACACAAACTGAACAGTCATGAGGTCTGGACAGACATCTAACAAACACGTCTGTGGAGGTCGTTAAATCTTCATTTCTACAGCCGTCATGGGATTGTGTTCAAGGTACCTTTCCAGTAACGGTCCAAGAAAAGAATTTATTGCCTTTCTGGTCAATATGAAATAATACTTAAGTCAATAACTTAAAAGGCAGATACAGAAACAGTCCCTTGAAATTCACAAAACACAACGTCAAACTAATCATTCATTTGCCTACGCTGGTGTTTAAGGTATTAAACAGTTCGGTCACAGAACCGTTGAAAAAAGCCACAGATGTTGTACAACTCAATGCTGAGCAATATATCGCTCTGTCGTCTACATGATAAACTGTATCCCAAAGAATTTCTTTATTATTTATATTGATGCTCAGAGGCCATGGCTGGTTTGGAAAACCATTTGAGCAATCGCGCCCCCTGCTGGTGCGAAAGACATTTTCCGATTGCCACATAAATTCATAGGCCGTAGCAAATATCTCATGCCAAAGAAACTGCGAAAAACAACCTCAACAAAACACAATCACAAATAAGAAAAGGACACAAGGCCTACGAAAATCTATGCAGGCATTAGTCACATATACTGATAAGTACTAAACCACAGAGAAAATGTCATTTTTATGCTTATTTTATAAAAAAAATGACATCACTGTTCACGCCCATTGCAACTTTATTAACGTGTTTAGCTGCTATATAATTTAATACACAGAGAGATCATTTGTATTTGTAAATGTGTTGTTGCTGTTTTCTTGCTTACTCGAGTATACAAACAAAGCGCTGTTGCCGGAAGCGGAAGATGACCTCGACGTTTCTGACATCGTGTGAAATGCTGGCGTTAAAACGTGTTGTGTAGCGGATTGCTGATTTGTGTTGTTTTTACTTGATTACTTGTGCTTTTGTTTAGTTGTTTATTGGCTGTTTGTTGAGGGCCGTTGCTATCAACCTTCCGTTGTTTATATTGTAAAGTAAATATCGAAAACGGTTAATATTATTAGGGGTGTTTGCAAATGTGTCGTCTCGGTTTGGGTTAGGAGTCAGGGTAACGACTGTGTTTTGTTTTACATTTGTTAAGCCATTTAGCTCTGTTTGACTGTGATTTGATTTATATTAGGTCCTCACCTTGGATAAGGTCAAGGGTTTATTCGCTTATTTAGTATGCTTACGCTTTAAAATGTGCATTGAATAAAGTATAAGCACGGCTCATGTTATCGATTATTAATTCTTTCAATTTTACTGTACTCTTGTCACTGTTATAATAAAGAAATATGGACAAAACCACCACCCGGCCAATAGGGAACGTTCTCAGAACGCTGGCTAACGTTTTCCAAAAGTTCTCTCAAAATTATAAAAAACCGTTCTCGTAATGTTAGTTGAACGTTTTTACTATATATCATATATCAGAAATGTTACTCTTAAGTTGTCGGTGGAACGTTTTAAAAACGTTATAGAAAGGTTTGAATAACCGAGCAATAACGTTAGCTTAGCAATAACGTTAATACAACGTCTAAAACTGGGCGTGTCTGAACTTTCCTAAAACTTTCAAAGTAACGTTTTTGTTACCTAATGGAAACGTTAGTAATATAATCTTACAATCTAATATTTCTAGCTGGGTAGATACTTTATAAGGGGTGTTTTAACCTTAATTTTAAGGCTCTAGCAAGAGGCTCAAATTTTCAGACCGTCTCTCTGCATTTAACCCTTCAGTTCTGCGACCTGAAACATTATACATAGATGAAACTATCGCTACATAATTAACGGAACAGGCAAACAACGAGCACAGTGTGACCCCCTTTGGTGAGGGCGGGTTCAAATACACTGGGGAAACTTTATATACACAATTTACAGTCTTCTCCGTGAACTTTAACTATACGAGTCAACGTGACGCTATTAAATATACGCCTGCTTATAGATTATATAAATCGACCAGTCAGTAATCTCCATCACGTTATACAAAACAAATAACAGCAACAACAGTAAAAACCTTAATATGTTATGTAGGTAATTTATGTAATTTTAGGTTGTACGAGATTTCCCTAACATGTCCATTAAGTATCAAAAACGTGAAAATGGTGTTTTGAAAGTTCTAGGAACGTTTAAAACAACGTTGTATTAATGTTATTGCTTAGTTATAAGAAAGTTCTGCAAACGTTTTTATTTCTGTAACGTTTTGAAAATGTTTTACCTACAACCTAAGAACTACTTGATATATATGATATGTAACGTTAAAAAAAGTTCTGCTAACGTTAGTGCAAGAACGTTTATTATAACTAAGAGAACGTTCTCTGTTATCGGAGCACCTTTACGGCACGCTATTGTTTTCCCGTGAACGTTAACGAAAAATATTTACTCATTTCATAACTGTCAGAATTGTTTTTTTAATAATATTAAGAAATCATAACGCCGATGTAAACAGCGGTAAATTATGTACGTGCAGAGCACTCAGACTGACGCGGTGCAGCGACTGAAGACCGGACGTGATGACGTAAATCCCTCGCATGTATACGTGCGCGTTCTCGTGTGTGCTTTGGAACAAGTAGAGGACGACGAGTCTGCGGCGACGTCTGCGTTTCGTGTTGTCTCTGCCGCTACAAACTTCCAGTATTTACTCTGTCGTGTGTTTTTGAACGCTTCACCATGAAGAGGAGGGCGAACGCGTGGCTGTTCGGCGGCTTTTTTGCCGTTTTGTTGTGTTTTTTCCACGCCGATGCTCTGACAGGTAAGGCGACTCGTATTTCTGTTTAACCCTCATTTTTTTGACAGGCCTTTAAAATGAACAAAGCAGTTGACACACACGTTCCCAGACGACAAGTCGCTTCTGTCACCTCAGAATAAAGCGACAAACATCGATAATGTACGTTTTCAAGGGCTCACGGGGACGCGACACGAGCCTTAGCGACATCTGATGTTTTTAATATACTCGTTTCTCGTTATTCATCTTTTAACACGGCATCATGTGTATCATGTTAATCGTAAACAAGAATCGTGAAGAATTGTCTAGAACTATCATTTTATAAATGAATATAAACTGAAAATGGACTAGTTAGTAAACAGAACCACCGGACTACGAAGTACACACGGTACAAAACCGAATATATAATGGTTACTAAGTAACCATTAATCCTTGTTCCAGGTTGCTGTAAGTTTAGAAATTACACATTTACTAGTTAGAGATAATCTACTGTCTTATGCATCTTGGATGACGTTTAATTATTGCTTGGTTTCATTGGCACTCCACTACCAGCAGGTCTCAGCCAAGCTTAGTTGCTATAATAATACCTGTACGCCAGCCTGGCAGGTCAGGTAATCTAGTAAATGACGTTTTAAACACGGTAAGCAGCGGGCAGCTATTAAAACAGGTGTAGACTAGTTTTTGAGGTTGCAGTGAGTGCTGTCTTGTTGGCGGGTCTAGTTGAAACGTTAGTTGTTAAAAAAATTAAAGATTTCTCAGATTTGGGTCAGTGTTTTGATGACCATCCTGCGTAATCAATTTAATGGAAGCTGATGAGAGTAAATCACTTGAGTGTTTTGTCCAATCAGCAAGCGTAAATGAGACGGGTGATAAACACAAGCCTGTAGCCGGGCAGCGATTTTCGGTCTTTCAGTCTATCATCAGTCAGTAAAAGGCTTAGTGTAAGCTCATTATAATGTTCCATCACTGCAAATGGCCCACGCACAGAAATCCATATAAACCTGGCTGAACTCGTTAGCACACAGCCCTCAGTCTTTGGTATAGCCGTTTAACCTTAATTTGTAGATGCAAATAAAGGTAAACTGTAAATTTGTTCTTCTGCTTGTGCCAGTTTTCTGTTCGGTTGCACACAAAAGGAAATACAAGAGCAGAAAGGTAATGAGATGAATTGTTTTCTGTTTAAGGTCCAGCAACATCATAATTTGGTTAGTCTTCCAGCAGCTAATGAACGTTACAGTAAATCCAAAGCGAGTTACCTTATTGTCTGCGGTTAGCAATGGAGTGTTTCAACATGTAAGCCTTTCTAAACACTTCCTAAAAATGGCACAAGAAAATGGTTTCTGTTTGGTTCCTAATAAGTTCCTCTACAGCACAGTTAGGAGCAACAGGTTTAGTCACAGTTCCTCAGTTGTCCAGTGCCAAAAGTTCAGGCAGAAGCTCATTAGCTTGGTTTCCTCACGTCTTCCAGCACAACTCTGCTCATTAAATTAAGTTATAGAGAGCGGGCAGGTTTTGGTCCTCAGGTGTTTTTGGCATACTGAGAACAATTTGTTTATGCATTCGTTTTGTTCTTGCCACGCTGTTGGCAGCCATTTTGTGTCGTGGAACATGCCTGCGAAGGTTTTTTTTTGACATGCGCTCAGCATACTGAACACGACTCCAGGTTTATGGCTTAACCATTCAGTGTTTTCCATTACTTTGTTTTATTATGATTTTTTATGAAGTTCTTTGCCATGTAGGATCAACCAGTTGATCCATCAGGTAATGCTGGTTTGTAACACAGATGTAGGTGGCTAAATCACTTGGCGTAGTGTCTACGCTAAAACAGGAAAGATTTTCTTTTCTTGGCTCACTACAGCATCTAAAGGCCATTCAGATGACCAAGATGAATAACACGCACAGCATCAGTTGACAAACTGGCTTTTGGACTGTTTTTTTATCCCTTAATTTAGGGTTGTTCGATAGGAGATTCGTCTTTTTAAAAACATGAAGAGATTCTACATTTCTTAGCATTTAATCATAAGCTTAATGTAACGTGAGCCAAGACGCTACAGTGATTACACGGGTGACCCTAGGCCAGCGAGTCCACATTGGCTTGTGTGAGGGAAACCTATTGACCTGTTTACTACCACAGATTGGTTAAGTTAATTATCTAGTACTGGCAGACTTCGTACCAAGTGACAGACTTAAGTTAAATTCACTATGTTGAGGGCTGTTGCCATGTACAGGCCTTTGTTTATATTTTAGCCTTGAAATATTGGGCCAACATGCCTGTCTTGTAATAACACATCAAATTTAAGCACTTGTGTATACACATGTTGCTTTCAGAGTTTAGTTTATGTCCTATGAAGTAGCCTGGAGTGGTCGCGGAGTTGTGTGTACTAATAAGTGATCACTGCGGAGGTGACATTTTCATGATGGTCAAATGGATGACGCTCTTAAAGGGTACGTGTTATTTCAGGCTAAGTAAGGCATGCGCGGACTCTGAATGCAGTAACGTGCACATCCCAGTTTTCAGCCCTCCCCAGGCTAACAGTCTAAACATCCCTCCCTCGGCAGTAAAAATAAAACTATTCGAATCAAAAAGGGAGTGCCTATTTCTCTTTTTAAAACAAAGCACAACTAAAACACCTCTGCCGCACGGCAGGAAGAGCAAGAGATCTGTGGATGTTCTCCACATTGATGTGGAGGGTTGTTATTCCAGGCGGTTATGCACGTCCTCGTGTGTCGCGAGTGTGTGTTGTTGTAAGGCGATCAGAAGAATTCCACTGCACGACCTCCACGGGGGATTAGCACAGTACAATCTTTGAGTGTTAGTCTCTGGAGTACACACTACATTGGTGAAGCCTACGTGAAACAGATCAAGGGTTTTGTTTTCTTGAAGTCCGTTCTATTGGTCTTAAATGTTACTGGTTTTATCATTTGCATTCATTCAATTACACGCCATTAACTCCATTCATCATCTTTTCTTCTTTATTTAATGCCAGTTCCATGCTTTGCGTTTCATTGCATTTCTTGTATGCTTCGATTTGTAATGCATGCGTGAACTCATTGTTTTATTTAAATGCTTGCTGCTGTTGTTCTTCAGCATTTGGGTTTTGGTATCATAGTGGCGACACGCTCATGTGAGCCAGGATTTGGACTCGCATAATGATACTCAAAATCCCTTTGCTTCTAACATTTTGTTTTTCCATTCTAACATTCTCTTTCTCTTTTCTCTTCTGCGTTCTCGTCACTGTCGCCTGCTTGCCTCTAACCATAATTCATGAAACGTTACCTCTAAACCCAATTCCAATCGAATCGCCCGGTTCGCCCGTCAAACCCAACACCCAGCGGGCTTCATTAGATCGCCCATGTCTCAGATGAAACTGATGGATGACAGTGCAGAGCTCCATTGTGAGGTCATAGGCAACCCCATCCCCGAAGTTCAGTGGTGGTTCGTAGAGGGCGAAGAACCGGACGAAATCGTTACTCAACTCTTCGACGGCGCAAGAGACGACCGCGTTCGCATCAACGCCACCTATATCCATCACGCCGCCAGCGCGCTTCACCTCACCGACCTCACGCTCAACGACACGGGTGTTTACGAGTGCCGTGCCTCCAATGACCCCGACCGCAATGACCTCAGGACCCCGCCCAAAGTCAAGTGGATTCGCTCGCAAGCTAACGTTATCGTGTTTGAACGTGAGTGACAACGTGGAGGCGGGATCGGCGTCTCCATTAGCGTAGATAACGACAACCCTATAGGTTCAGACTCCCTTGCCTCACCCCCTGCCTGCCTTCTCCTTCAACCAGAGACCAAGAACAGCTGCTAACACACAACTGAAAATAATGGCTGCTACACAGCCTCTAACACTATTTCATAGTAATCCGAAGCCTTTTTTGACTATATATTTTTTGGTGTTTATGTATGTAAGATACTTTTTACTTGGTAAGATTGTGCAAGACATTTTAATAGCCACATGTTTCTTAAAAGGGCTCAGATTACGTCTCATTAACATGCTTTTCTTTCTGTAAACGCTCTTTGTTATCAGAAAAGCTCCTTAGATGTGGCTTAACCTCTTGGTGCCCACCGTCTTAGGTCGCCACTTTAACAACCGTAACCTTCCAGTTACACGGAATGTGTTTCCCTGCACCCAAGTCCACCATGATTCCACAAAATTACAGCTACACTCATGCAGTTTTATTGATATTCTTACTTTTTATTAGGTTTACATGGTCTCCAAACCAGTTATTGGATGGTTGAGTTTCCCCTTTTCCTGTTTTGGGTCATTATGAACAGCTCACTCCTTCATGTTTCCCTGTAGCTCGGAGCCCAAACACACCTCCACTGTTTCCTGTGGTAGTTCCGTCTAGTACAATGGGCCGTCAGGCGCACATTGTGGTGAACATCTGAACTGGAATGTTCCAAACCGATCCGCTGTACGTTCTTTAAAATGCAAACATGTCATGTCACTTGTTTTAAGGTCCTGAAGTTTTGGTAGCGCTGAGGATAAATTAAAACTTGAGGTTTGGAAGTTCATTAACGCATCACAGTCGTCAGTGTGTTTGGTGTAACTTTTGACACTTTGTTCCTGCGTAGATGTTTTGATCTTGACCCAGCCCAAGGTGGTGAGCAACGAGACCCAAGCCACTCTCAGCTGCAACCTTACCAACCCCCCGTCTCCAATCAAAGGCCACTATTGGACCAGGAACGGCAAGACCATTGACGCCTCCAAGTCAAGCAGCACAGAGACACAGACTAAATTCCAGTAGGTTCTTTAAACTCTTCAAATACACGTGATCAGGTTTCTAATACGTCTGTAACAGTGGCAGCTTAGACCCAGCAGACCCTCGCTGACCTTATTTCCCATTAAAGCAAAAAACAACTGGCTGGAAAGCTGTTTGCTTTTTACAGACCAATTCCTATTAGCCTTGTGTGTTTTCATCTTTGAGCTTTAGGGTTTACAAATGGTATGGCGTTTGTAATAGTGGCTATCCATTAGCTCATGAAACGAGTTGGTGTGGGCGTGGCTTATTGGTGCATCTCACTACTGTTTTTACTTCCACTCGTGGCAGAATTGAGAAGATCGATTATCACTCGGCTGGGATATATGCCTGCGTCTTCCAAACGGAGCCTCAGGTTAATGCCACCATTGAGGTCAAAGGTAAGAATCACTAACTTATGTTTCCATCACAGTTGTGCTCTGGTTAAAATGGAGAAAAATACAACAGAACTGGACGTTCATTTAAAGCTGAAGCATCATTCGACTCTGTAGATAAAACGTCTTCTGAAGTGAAGACTTAGGAACATGCTGATGTTCTTTTAAGAACATGCTCTGATGCCCACACATCCTGTCTTGCCATCCCCATGGCAACTCATCTCCATGGCAACTGCGCCTGTAGCGACATTGCTGTTCAGTTTTGCTGCTGCCCTCTATAGGTTAATAATATTTTGCAAACATATTTAATTGTATTGGCACATATGGTTGCTGTTTTGATATCTGAAATGTTTAGTTACTCTGACAACAACTTGCGCTTTGTTACTTAAGGTCGTTACTTATGCCTTCTATTCCAACTTAATGTATCCAGAGACCGTAAGATTAACATCGAAAATAATGACACCGTAGCTTTAAGACACATTGTGTGGGTGGTTATGCGTTTGCTTTTAGCTCCCCCACACGTGGCTGCCTACAAACACTCTGAATACGGCAACGAAAACGACAAGGCTGTTCTTGTTTGTGTGAGCCATGGATACCCCCTCCCTACCGACTGGAACTGGTACAAGCTCTCCGATGATGCCAGTGGGTTAAAGGTAAGTGTCGGCAACTCTGCAGCTATCTGACTAGTTTCCTTTTAGTTATGAACGCATGTCAGGGTCGGTTGCAATTTTGTAATTTTGCTGACGCTTTATCCAAAGTGACTTTCGACATTATCCAGTAATCGCACTACAGGAAAACAACTATAAAAGTCAGTTCATTTCAAAGGTTAAGATTTCAAATGATTTTACTTGGCCTACAGTTTAAGTCACTCTGTAAATGCAACGGTTTTCTGTCGTCAACCCCCTCAGGAAGCCATCACCAATGGCACGGACAACTATGAAATCAAGAGCACCCCCAACAAGACCTCGCTGTACGTGAAGGATCTGGACATCAACAAGGACATGGGGAACTACCAATGCCACGGTACGAGTGATCAGGGAACCGCCCACGATCAGATTCAGCTGCGCGTGCGCAGCCGCCTGGCCGCCCTCTGGCCCTTCCTCGGCATCGTCGCCGAGGTCATCATCCTCGTCACCATCATCTTCATCTACGAGAAGAGGAGAAAGCCCGACGAGATCAATGACGGTACGTTGTAACTTGTTGTAACGAATGTACAAATTGTCATTGGATGTAACTACGTTTTGTTTCGTATTTTGAATTCGTAATGTTGCAAGATCCTGTTTTATTGTTTTCGTTCTTTTATTTGGCTGTAGTGTGTGGCTGTGTTTTAGCCCAGTCGATGTTTTTTTTAAACCTTATTATTTACATTGTTTATTTCTCTGTTCGTCGCTGCTTTTACCTTGTGGTAAGTGCTCCAAACTGCATGTCAGACTGACGTGGATTTGCTTAACGAGGTTTCTGGAGTTGGGATGCGCTCCAAGATGGGCTGAAATGTAAAACTCCTTCACTGGCAGTTTAAAGACGATTTAAACAAATTAAAACTAATTTGTCCGACAGACTTTTCTCTACAAAAATACGCCAGTGAAAGGGTTTGGTGGGGTCTGACATGTTGCAGTTCAAAATGGGTTTATTAAACATTTAACTATAGTGGCATTTTGTAAGCGCCGTGTTACGTTTTCTTGCATGCTCTCTGCATGGTAATCTTTAATACTAGATTACTCTAGCGGTTTCCTCCCAGCTCTCATTTGTTTCTGAGCGTCAGGGCCCGTATAACACACAGGGTGGTGCGTTATATAACCCCAACTTTGGTCATGGTTCGAGTGTGCTTGGACATGCTCTCTGCATGACAACCTTAGATTGGGCAAAGGTATCTCTTATACATGTAAGAATATGTTTGTTGGGTTTTTGAGCCCGTTTTGAAGTCATTTGTTTTTAATTGTGTCCGATTGTCTGTAGCACGACCTCGACTGTAAACGCTAGTCAATGTTTTTTTTATTTAAGAAATACGCCCACTTTTGAGGCGTATTACACATCATGTAGCTTGTGACGTACTGTTACTTTTCTTCGAATTCGGAGTGGCCAATGATCATGACTTTAATGAGAGACTCAAGGTCTGTACATGTGGTTGTGTTACGAACAATGATTCCTTATTGTAAACAACTGTTGAAGCTTTGGGCTGAAAACCACTGAACATATCCTGTAGAGAAAACCTCCGATTGCATGGTTAACGTGTCTCCATTTTTCTGCATGAATCATCATCATTATTATTAAGTTAGAGAGACTGTACATGCATATAGTGTGTAGTTGACATTTACAGACCGATCATACAGCTTAGCAGTGAAAAGGCCAAACTATAATCATATGTAAGGTTTGTCCATCTCCCAAATTCACAGTGTACTCATTAGGTCCTCCGTCAGATACATTTTACAGAAGTTACTAGAACTCTAGATTAAGTGGGTTAAATCTAATCCAGTGAAATGTTTTTAATTGTGTTTTCTTCTTTCCACGCGTTTCTCCTGATGCCTGTAGATGACGACTCAGGATCCGCGCCGCTGTAAGTCGTGATCTTTTACGTTCGTGACAAGATCTTCTAAGGGTTAAAGTACACAAATTTCTCTAGAAAAGTTCACAGGCCGCATGTTGAAGTCTAGACAATAGCTCCTGTGTAGCTCAGGAAATCCGCGCATGCATCAAAGACTCGGCTTACGTGAAATCGTGTTTTTCAGGAAGAGCAACGCTGCCACAAACCACAAGGACAAAAACGTCCGGCAAAGAAACTCCAACTAAGAAAGTAAGTGTACTTCTTAGTTGGTAAGTGGAGAATAGAACGTGGACAAACCGCTTCGCGTACTGTTTGATTTCAATAAACGTGTCCGGTTGTGATGTTTCTGTATCGTTTCAGGTATCCCGATGACTACTGCTGAAGATAAAGCGTCAAGTTGCTGAGCAGCACGCCGTGCAAAACCCCCACGACTTCTAAACAAACTTCTGCTTGAGTGTCGATGTCTGGAGAGATTAATTGGTCTCGTTTTACGTCAATTCCTCTGTGTATTTGTGCTGCCAGCATTTTTAAAGTGGTTTTGTGGGGGGGGGGGTAAACTGGATGACCGTATTCTTAATGTAGACGTGTGTGTCGTGTGTGTAATGTAGATGTGTCAGCAGCACTGTAATTCAACGTCGCTCGGCGTCTACAAATAGATCGCTGTAGCTGAAACAATGCCTCCGATTTCTTTTGGCTGGAGTCAGAGGTCTTCTCGGCCGCTGTCCTTAGCTGTTTTTTATTTTCTGTATCTTTAGCCACTTTACATGCTGATTTTAATTTTAGTTGTAGAATTTAACATATGTGCTGCGTTTTGTTGGTTAACTCCGTTTCATTCGGCATATTAAAATGCAGTATTTCTGTTCGAATGGTGAAATGCCACTTTTTAAGTTCACTGTGTTGTCGCATTGATAATTCCCCGTGTATTTGGTCAAACAAGCCTGTTTTTAACAAACCCATCTGTTGATTCAGACTCAACATCGTTGCCGTCACACTAACCCTTATGGACCAAGTTCTTAGACGGCATTTCGTTTGCTGCTTAGATAATCAATTCTATATTGTTACCCAAATTTTTAAATGCAACACTGAGGAGAATAAGTCATATATTTAGAGAGTGGGAGTGATATTTAGTAAAGGCTTGTTTCATTGCTTAAAAGATGCTCAAAGATATATATATATAATACATTGTGAGGTCTAGTGTCTGGTTGTGTGTCATTTCCAGGTTTAGATGCATAAAACACCTTGTTAAAGAGTATAAATTATTTTGCCTTAGCAACCTAGAAAACCTAATACACTGTTACAGCTGTACCGACTTCTGCACAATCTGAATAAACTTACTTGATTTTAACATTTTGCTTATGAGTATTGCTTTGTAATGTGTTGCTTTGTAATGTATTGATTACAGCGGTCGAAAACTATTTAATAGATGCATTGTTCAAAGTAACAGTAGCCTAACCTCAGTACCTCATCATATTGTCATACAGAATCTGACAACTTCAGCATCTCATATTGTACAGAATCTGACAACCTCAGTACCACCTCATATTGTCCTACAGAATCTGACAACCTCAGTACCTCATCATATTGTCCTACAGAATCTGACAACCTCAGTACCTCATTATATTGTCATATAGAATCTGACAACCTCAGTACCTCATCATATTGTCATACAGAATCTGACAACTTCAGCACCTCATATTGTACAGAATCTGACAACCTCAGTACCTCATCATATTGTCCTACAGAATCTGACAACCTCAGTACCTCATCATATTGTCCTATAGAATCTGACACCCTCAGTACCTCATTATATTGTCATATAGAATCTGACAACCTCAGTACCTCATATTGTCCTACAGAATCTGGCAACTTAAGCACCTCATTATGTCCTACAGAATCTGACAACTTAAGCACCTCATATTGTTGTACAGAATCTGACAACCTCAGTACCTCATCATATTGTTATACAGAGCCTGACAACCTCAGTACCTCATCATATTGTTATACAGAGCCTGACAACCTCAGTACCTCATCATATTGTTATAAAGAGCCTGACAACCTCGGTACCTATTGTATGTAAGGAAAAAAATGCAACCAAACAATAAAAATAAAATAAAAAAATCACACGGGTTAGGAAGAGTATAAGGGTGAGTAAATGACAACTTTTTAACTGTCGGGTGAAAGGCGTGTATCAGCTTGTTCTTTGAACTACCACGAGGTGGCGACGTTTACTCATTTATTCAGTTTATTGGGAGCGGCTCTACGTGACAGAACGCTCACAGCGCTGTTTACAATGGAACCGAGGAGCGCCTCCAGAATCTGATTATAATTAAATGGCTAAGAGCAAGTCAGAGATTCTACCGTAAACATTTATAAGCTTACAAAACAAGCAAAAGCTCCATCAGTTTATTCCACCATTGAGTAAAATGGTTTGATACGAACGCAATTGTGTTGAAAAATCAATTAACACAAAGCAGCGGAAGTCCGTTAACACAGGAAAGTTAACGTTTTCTAAGCGTTTGTAAGCATCAAAGTAATTTAAAAAACAATGCAAGTGGTCATACGTTCTGTTGTTTACATTACTCCATTCATTAGCTTGCGTGAGAAACAGAATGTGATTATTGTGATGTGTTGCCAGGTGAGGGAGTGTGCGAATGCGACCGCAGCCATAGCAACGCGGCTGGTGTAGTTGTCTGCTAGTATATTGGTGACATTGGGAAGCGGAGTTAAGGACCGGAGAGGCTGCTGACCACGTCTGCGCTCTCGCAGTCTCGCCGCGTCAGGATACGTCTCCAAGCAATACCGACATGGACGAAACAGAGGACGGTGATGAAGACCACAAAGAGACTAAGAGGAGCGAGATTCTTGACCCATACTACAAGATTAAGAACGTAACACCAGGAGGGGGAGCAACAGCCGCGCTGAGCAGGATCTCCAACAACAATGATCTCCGCGTCGCGCACGAGAAGGACTTCGCCTCTGTCTCATGTGGACGCGCCACGGAATCCGCGTTCCTCTGCCAGGGAGATGTCCCCGGGTTTACAGACCCGGTCACCAGGGGTGGCGCAGAAAAGACCTTCGGAGTCGCCGGTTTTGAAGGTGAGGAGGGCACCGGAATGAGATGCGTAATCAACGGGGATTGTAGAAGAGACGCGGCCACGTCCGGGAGCTTGTCCTCAATTCTCTCCAAACAGGAGAAGCACACAGGTGGAGGTTTCCCAGCCTCTGCCTGCCACTCCACCACCGCCAGCATGGATGGCTCTGTCACTCCTGCTGGATCTTTAGCACAGGGGCCGGGGGCCGAGACGGCGAGCCTGGGGGCTCCAGCCACCAGCGGTTACACAGACAAGAAAGACTCCAGAGTTTCTTTCTCCAACGCGCCCAGCCGAAAAACATCCTCGCCCGCTCACGTACCAACCTCGAACCTGCAGCCAGGTAATACAGTCACGTTTCCTAAATCTGAAGATGGACAGATTTTGGCGGATGATGCCGATTCCAGAGACAACCAAACTTACATGCAAAGGCAGTTTAGGTCCATGCTGCAGCCGGGGGTCAACAAATTCTCACTGCGTATGTTTGGGAGCCAAAAGGCAGTTGAGAGGGAACAGGAGCGCGTTAAATCAGCCGGCAACTGGATTATTCACCCTTACAGTGATTTCAGGTACGTACTGACTGATCGCAAGCGCTCTCCGTTCAAAGCGCGTATCGGAATGTGTAGGCCTGGAAATCAAACATATATAACGAGAAGTAGAGGTTTCATATTTTAATTTTAATGAATTAAGTCGCCATAACATTTACGGACATTCTTGTGCGTAAAACGTTTTTTGTAAGTGAAATTTAGACACGACAAAAGTTCAGATGGATCCCCCAGTGACTCTTAAAGTAAATTTTGATAAAAATATTAACAAAATGCAATTAGAAATGGCACCAACACGTTTCTCTCGTAGGCCTTCCAACAGATTTCGCCTTTTCGACATGCATCCGCGGTTAAAAATTGCGCGGAAGAATATTGCTGGATTTCAGGAAACATCAGTAACAAAACTGACTCTGGACCAGCTGTTTGCGCGCGTTATTGTCAGACGCTATTTCTGTACTCCAGCAATACCGGGGAATTGTTTTCTTTTACGGTGTGTTTGTTGTTCTCCCTACAAGCACTTTATTTAATACATCCTCTGTGGTCTGTGCTTAATTATCTCCCAGGACACCGAGCAACGAGGGCGTTCCTCAAATACAGTAACAAACAGGTTGATTTTCACAAGTAAACTTAAAAGTCGGGTGTACGGGACGGGTTACCTCGATTTTGCTTGTAGCCAATGCGCTAACAACGCGTTATCCTGTTTAACAACGTTTTTAAAAGTATATTTTAGTTGCAGCCTATACTAAAGTGAAAGATCTTATATGATTGAAACTATTATTTTTTTCCCAACATCAGCACCGTTACGTTTGTGCAATACCTCGTAGCTTATTACGCGTTCTGGTCATCGCGCAAATGTGCGATCGAGCGTGTTTACGTTACGTGCGTGCGAGCAAAACTGAAAAGCAGGATTTGCTCCAGCCAGGTTTAAAGTCTCCATGTTTATCTTTGCGCGCACACCGGCGCGTGATCTGATATTGTTTTCACGATGAAAACAAACCGAGCTTTGAAACACCAGTATAGTGCGTTATGTAATGGAAAACGCATTAATATTAGAGCGTATATGAGACAGACACATTCGCAGTTATGATGGCTTCAGAAGTTTCGGTACCACAGACAGCTCCGCGCTCGCACCGCCAGCAATTCCACCCATTCCGCTTTCAAAGAAACGACCTTAGTTTCGCCTTATTTTACATCTCCAGACGTTTCCAGGTTCATACAAAGCAATTCAACCCTTTACCCTTTTACAACGCATCGGTTTTTCGGTGTCTACGCGCGCCCTTGCCGTGACCTTGTCCGGGTCGAGTTAACTGTTATTTATTGGTATAATATTTCACAGTATTGATCTACTCCAACGAGCGCTATATCACGTCAGCGCTGTTTTATTAGGGCGCCGTATCGCGTCTCCCCTCTTGTCTGTTTGTCGAAGCTCGGGGTATTTTTAGGGTGTATCCCTGTTTCAGCGAGCGCACGAGGACTGAATCTCCTTTCATTATTATAAGGGTGTGTCCGTTATACCCACGAAACGTACAACATCTGACAAGCGCACAAAAGAAACGGACTATATTTTCTAAATAAACAACATTCTAATAATAAAATATTCGTGCACCGTATTATTATGAATCATTTCACACGTGCTTTGAGGTTTGTGATCAGCTATTATTGCTGTCGGAAGCACATTGTTGGCGTTTGAGTTGTAAAAATGACATTTAATAAAAGCTTAGATAAGCTGCTGAATTTAATGTCATGATCATTGTTTTGTTTCACTCACTGTAGTTTATTAATATCATTTCAGTTCTTTCCCGTTGCATGTGTTTGTTTTTCAATGTTTCTTGATTCTCCATGAAGGTTTTACTGGGATTTCACAATGCTGATGTTTATGGTGGGCAACTTGATCATTATTCCCGTGGGCATCACCTTCTTCAAGGAGGAGACCTCCACCCCGTGGATTATCTTCAACGTGGTGTCCGACACGTTCTTCCTCATAGACCTGGTGCTGAACTTTCGCACTGGCATAGTGTATGAAGACAACACTGAGATCATTCTGGACCCCGACAAGATCAAGAAGAAGTATCTGAAGACATGGTTCGTGGTGGACTTCGTATCTTCCATCCCGGTGGATTATATCTTTCTCATCGTGGAGAAAGGCATCGACTCGGAGGTCTACAAGACGGCCAGAGCCTTGAGGATCGTTCGCTTCACCAAGATCCTCAGTTTGCTGAGGCTCCTCAGACTGTCCAGATTAATTCGGTACATCCATCAGTGGGAGGAGGTAAGATGGAGAACATTATGCTCTGTCTGTCTTGTTGTGGTCGAACTGAATCTTCTTCCAGATTTGTGACACCTCAGCGATCCGGCTCTCCGGGGAGTTCAAGAGCTGATCTGCAGGTCAGACCTTTGCTGCTAAGTTTCATTTAGGAATCATCTTGGAAAATATGCCAAAAAAATCTCGCTAAAGAGCTGCACCATTCCTTAAAAAGGTGTCAAACCTACACGTTGACATTCCAAGAGCAAAACACGTGTTTCGTTACCTGGTGAAGTGACGTTTTTGGTTTGTAATTACGAGCCACGTAATGTAATCAATAATTCTTTTCATTGATCGCCGATACTGTCTTGAGGGCGTTTCCGTGAGTGACTAATTAGGCTAAAAGGCTAATTAACACAGTCCACAATAATTAACCATCACGGACATTAATAAGAGCTAGTGATTGACCGCTGTGGTAAAAGCAGCATTAGCATCCAAACGACCGCCTGCATTTTAAAACACTTGACATGACTCTTGAGAATCTCTCAGTTGATTACACAGAGAAGCAGCTGTCGGCAATGTGACGATGCGTCTGGGGTTGATCAGTCATTTAAATGTGTTTTTTTTCTCCACCAAATGCGTCAATTACTCTCCTGATTGGCCCTCGATTACCGAATCAGCCTTCCTCAGCAGCGCAGCATCCGCCTGGCGTTTGGTCTGCTCATATAGCTCTTGATTGCATAGGCAGGTACATTGAGGTACAGTTAACCAGTTAACATGACTAGATTGTGAGGAATTTAATGGTTGAGTATTATTTGAAGTACCACGAAGTGTGTGTACGTTAAATCTGTGGTTCAGGTTTATACAAAGTATTTTTGATTGTTGTACCGATCTGCATTACTGGGGACTAAAATTAGCATTAAAAAAACGTTATCTTAAAACAGCAGTGTGCAGAAAAAAATAAGTCTGAGCTTCCAATCTGTTTTGGACCTGATCAGAGACTCGTTATAGATACGCCGACTGGCCAGAACCGCAAAGCAGCGATTTTCGCTATCTTTAAAAAAAATAAAGAGAGCCGTTGGCGTGATGTTTTTTTCCTCAAAACTTAGGCTCTTGTCAGTTTTTTTTTTTGCCCCGTCACTGTTTGAAGATCCTGTTGCCCGTGCTGTCGTTAGTCAAGCTATATGAGATCTTAACATCTAGGGCACTTGGCTTTTCTCAGGTGTGACAAGCGATGTTTTTGGTATAGGAAGTCCCCATCTAACAGGGAACATTCTCAAAAAATTGGCTACCATTCTCTAAAAGTTCTCTCAAAGTTATCAAAATGGTTTTGGCATTAAATTTAGTAGAACTTTTTTAATGTTATATGTCTTATCAAAAACGTTATTTTTGGTAAATAAAGTGTAACATTTTAAAAATGTTACAGCATAAAATGTATGAGTAACGTTCTTATAAACAATAAACAATAAGCAAAACACGTCAATACAATGTTTAACAAACTGGATGTTTTGAAAGTTCTTAGAACGTTTAAAACATTTAAAACATTTCTTATGGTTTTGAAACTTAATGGAAACATTAGGGAAACGTTCTTACAACCTACAATTGTGAGTTGGGACATTGTTAACGATGTCTCGCACAACCGCACATGGCGTTATCCTGGACAGCCGCCAAAACACACTCCAGCAGCAGCAGTCCTTTCCACTCTGTTACCACAAACAGACTGCACACACTGCTGTTTCCTGGAGACTCATTCTTTGGTCGCTAGATTTTCTGTCAGGAAGAACATGATATCAGTTTGGCCCGTTCCTCTTTCATCATTCAGAAACATGTTCGTATCGGTATGAACCCGACAGGTTGTTTTGAATCTAATCTGCTGGGATGGATAGTTTTAGCCATTACATAAAGCTTTGGCAAACTTTCACCAGCTGTTCCCAGTGCATGTTGGGAAATATCGGTCATATTGGGGCAAGAACAACTCTAGAGGTCACAAATAATCTACAGAGCCGAGAGGGTTCAGAAACAATTGCTTGTTAGGACAATCCTTCCAAAAATGAAAAAGATAAACCTGCTGTAATTGTTCTCAAAGGAAATCAAAACCGCTAAAGCAGTTTGTCCTTCAAAGTGGACGAGCAATTACCCCTGGCTCTGTTGCAGATAATTGAATATGTTCTAGTTTATCCCCCAGATTCCTTCTGCCCTCTGTTACTCAAATGTAACGTCGCTCTCCTCTCCCCTGACAGATCTTTCACATGACCTATGACCTCGCCAGCGCGGTGATGCGCATCATCAATCTAATTGGCATGATGCTTCTGCTGTGTCACTGGGACGGATGCCTTCAGTTCCTGGTGCCCATGCTGCAGGACTTCCCCTCAGACTGTTGGGTTTCCCTTAACAAGATGGTGGTAAGTCCTGCTGTCCATAACCTGAACTTCATATTGGTGGATTCAGACCTCCAGATCAGCAGAACCTGGGGTAACTTTTTTTTTTTACTAGGGTAAAAATCTTAGTATTGTGATCTACCACACAGGCGTGGCGGAGAAACAAACAAATAGCTACAGTTAGCGTGGAGATAAGCTATTTGTCTGGCAACCGAAAAGGTACGGCGACAATTTCAAAGATGCTAGTAATAGCAACCTAGCATTGAAAGCATACGATACAGCCCTCCATTCAGAGCGTTCAGTCAAAGCCACACCTCTTCCAATAGTGTGTGGATGTATGCAAATACACAGTGTGACAGGCAAGCAGGACGTCCTATCATTGCATTCAGAGCGAACGCAATGATTGGGCAAACATTTTGTGATCCTGCGCCTTCCACAGAAGATATATGTTGATCTAAATATATTTAGACCACTTTACACGTCATCAGGATGTGAAGAGACTTTCAACCAGCATAAAAATGTTTCTGGATAAAATTGTTTAAAAACATCAGTTTTTTATATGCAAAAAATACCGTGCACGATGTCATCACTGTTTAAAGTGATGATCACATGACGCGTTAGGGAGGCGATTCAGTCACCTGTTTTCTTGGTGACTGCCAGACACTTAGAGCGAGCCGTCCCTCACAGCCCACCATCACCCATCTGCTCCAGACCTCGTCCCTGCTGTTTAGTCTGCTCTGAAAGCAAGACATTGTTTGGACATTTGTTACACTGACTGTAAACTGTGAGGGACTGTAAACGCCTTCTTGTCCAAGCGTGTGCAAAGTCAGTCAACTTCAGCAGCCTGTAGGATTTATGTTCGGGACTTGGTTAAACCCTGACGTAAACGATTTGTAACTGGTTAATTCCTGTCACCCACTTTAGTACGAAAATGTATTTTTATTTAATTAAATGTACAAACGAAGAAGCTGAGACTCAAGAGATTTCCCAGTGGTTAACATACGGTTGCTGTTTTATATCCCAGTTTGGTCTCGAATGTGTTTGTGCAAAAATGAGAGCGTGTCACCAGGCGGAGAAATCCATTTCTCTCGTAGAGACCAACACAGAAGACTCTCATCTACATTTATGGAGAAGCAATTGAGTTGGTAGGGAGATCTCATTTGTGATGCGTCTGTCTTTTGTGTTGGCCTCTACGGGACAAATGAATCAACTCATTGGAGGTTTTGATGAATGCGGCGTTTCTCCGCCCAGTCGTTCATTTACTTACACTTTCTCTGACTTGCTCTCGTTTTTCAGAGATCATGTGACACAGGGACAGAGTTCTGATTGGCTTTTATTGTTGCAGGAGTTTTGTGAATGCAGTTATTTTGGTCGCTGCCATTGCTTAGCAGTCAAGGTCAGCGGCTTTTAAAAGCAGTTCATTTGAAATGATGTGCGCAGCATTAAATAATCTGTCTCATCATTTCAAGTGTCTGTCTGACGGTAATGACAAGCTCTTGTTTTGAAGCAGGAATGAAGCCCGTGTCACATATGTCAGTAGAAGATATAATATCGAATATATAAAATGTAGACCAATCCAAAACAAACATAGGGTCTCTACTGTATATAGAAATATACATTTGGCATACATTGATTCTGAGAATGTGCAATCCCTGGGATTGAACCCATGACCTTGGCGTTGCTAATGTCAGGCTCTAACCACTGAGCTACAGGAAAGCTACAGGAACGCATAGAGTAAGACAGGGATAAATATGAATTTCTGTTTCATTAAAGAGACTTGTATTCCATGGAACACAAAAAGTGTTTTTATGAAGAATATCCTGGCCTTGCTTTTCTATATAATGAAAGTGAAAGGGGGGTTGGAGTTGTCAAGCCCGGAAATGAGCAAAAAACACCATTACAGTGTCATAAAAGCGGTCTGTATGACTAATGGGCTTTATTTTCAATTTATGATCGCCTTTTGTCGCTTTGTGTGAGGAACAGACCAAAATAAAAGTCTTTTAAACATTACTTTCATTATTGAGCTTCGCAGCCCCAATTCATTATTCACATTTATTATGTGCAAAAGAGTTGCCAAATATCCCTAATAAATCATCCGCTGTGTTTCGCAGAAGAGAGAAAGTTATTTTTCATAACTTATTTTTTCAAAGGCTTTGGTACAATTTCAAGATGGGAAAATCACACGGTATTCCTTTAAGGTGAAATTTGAATTCCGTTTTGACTTGCGTAAACGGTTTCCAGATGGTTTAGCTGTAATTCGCCTGTCGCTGGGTTTCCAGCATCTGATAGATCAGTGTGCCGAAATGGACCCCTCTGATCCCTTTGATCCAGCTGTGGCCTGTGATCCATGACCCAGCATCTTCAAATCCGCCCGTGTGCGCTCCAGAATCACAAACACGTGCGATTCGTAGGTACATGGTCACGAGGATTTTTTTTAAAACTGTAAACATGTACTGTAAACCTGATGGACATTCAAAGTGAGGATTCAACAAAAAATGAGAATTTTATATGTCTCCCTTCCACTTCCTGTACGCTCCAGATTTTATTTAAAACACTCCATCTCTAAGTTTTTAAGACATGGTTTTAACCTTATTGCTTGGTTATAAGAACGTTACTCAATTTCTTTTAAAATTATGTAACATTTATAAAATGTTCTACTAGCTATGTAAGAATAACGTTATTGTGATATATATATTGTTAAAAACACTCTACTAACATTACTGCAAGAACGTTTTGGATTAGTTATCAAAATAACTTTCTTTTGAACAACATTAGCCAATATTCTGACAACATTCCCTGTTAGCCAGGATGCTAGTCAAGATAAATCAATTTATCCCAGTGCCAGTGGGAACAAGTAATACAAGGTTGAATATGCGCTAAGGGCCGTCAGTAAGCAAACATAATCAAAGCATAATTACTCAGCTTGCTTTACACCCTCAACTGGATCTGTCTTAATGTGTGCTAATCTTTCATTTCGCATATTCCAAATCATGCTAGCGTCAGCGCTGCAATGCATAAAGCAATGCTTTTTCCGTAAATGCAGGGAAACGGGGAAATGGTTTTTAGATGCTTAATTATCCGGTATTCCAGTATTTGTGCCAGAGAGGAAATGTCAAGCACATGTTGGGATGCTGAATGGTGATTGTTTGGAAGTCATAAGGGTGGCCTTTAAATGTGACGGCTGAATGCATTCATTTGCATATTCTGCTCCGACAGGCAAACTACCGCCAGGCAGCTCTCTGTATTTTCTATACAGCTTGTTGGTGTTTACCCAGCTAACAGTTTTAGGTTGTAAGAACGTTTCCCTAATGTTTCCGTGTTTCCTAAGTAATAAAAGCATTACAAATCTTGTTTTGAATGTTCTAAGAACGTTTAAAACATCCAGATATTGTATTAACGTATCATATATAATGTTAAAAATGTTCTACAGTTGTTAGAAGAATGTTTTGCAAGAATGTTTTGGATAACTTTAAAAGAACCTTTAGAGAATGTAGCCTACGTTTTTGAGAACGTTCCCTGTTAGCTGTGTATGTAGCGTTTGAGCTTTTGTCAAGTATCAAATGGATTGTTTGCCTCATTTTTAATGACTGACAGACAAACTGACCAATTGTTTCTTAAACATTTTTCTCCATCCAGCCCCAGTAGGCCACTCCTCGTTTTATCTCCTCCGCAACTCCCCATTATTACCCACCAGCCTGTTTTCCATTTCTTAACCTAGACACCCCCCCCTTCATCATTCAAAGTCACCCACAGCCCCCTCGACTTTATCTCTTTGATTGAGAATTTTCATAGTCTTGTCTAAACCCTGCACCAAATTAATGCAAATCAGGTGGAGCGCATTTCTGAGGGAACCAACGGGTCAGTCCCGAAAAATCAGCCGCTTATGAGGGTAAACGAAAGGAACGTAGCATGGCAGCTGCGGTCTCATGCTGATAACTGCGAGAGGAGAGACTTCATCACATGATCTTGGATGAAATAATAAGCAGACCAGCACTCGTTCATTGTATCTATGCCTCGGAGAGAGAACAGCAGATGTGGAATAGAACAAGCCCAGCTAACAGGAAATGTTCTCAGAAGGTTGCCTAGCGTTCTCTAAAGTTGCCTTAAAGTTATCAAAACAGTTCTTGCGGAAATTTGATACCGCAAGATAAAAGATGTGACGTAGTGATTCTAGATATGCCGGTAACCCCAATTACACTTCACAGAACAATACAAATACAAAATAAGCTCACTTTTACACTTTTACAATTGCAAAAACGTTCTTTTTTAATTTAACTCAAAATGGGGGACTCGTTTCTATTTTCCTGTATCTTGCTTATTCAAAGCATATCAAAGTGCAAAACAAATTACAAGAACAAAAAATTATCTCATGACAGAAATCATCATAGGAGCAATCATTAGATCAAGATCATCAAAACGGGCAGAAGAATTTACGAGTCTTCAAAAGTAAATTAATAGAGATGGAAACAATGTTTGTAAATATTCAGACACAATGCTTGTGAAGGTATCAAGTCCTTTTCAGTTCAAAGTCCATAATGGAAGCAAACCGAACATAATGCATTTGAAAGTTGTGTTCTTAAGCAGAGTTCAGGAGAAGGATGTTAGATGTTTGTGGGCTTGTGTAGATGGGTGTGAATATGCTGTGTGTAGTATGGGATAAAAGTCCACTAAACCATCTTTTCTGAGAGTCAATGGTGATTTAAGGCTTAATTTAGGAGCAAGGATTAACTGTTCAAGGCCTACCTGAAGTCCAACGTACAATCAGAGCAGCTTGTTGGAACTTTGGTAGTCGAAACACTCTTCCGCAGTGCAGCAAACAAAGCTTTTAAAACACAGTAATCTCAAGTCTTGTCTAAATTCTGGCACATTTTAAACGTCTAAAGTCTCCAGGCAGTTCAAACTGCTTCAACTTTGGCTCTTGGTGTAGTGGAAAGAAGCCTTCACCCCCATGCACACACACCTGCATCTAAATTAACCTGATTTCCTCCATTTCCTTCTGGCTACTGACTCCTCCTACTTGTTGCAGTGCATTATGGGTTCTGTAGTTTTTTTCGTCACAAAGAAGATATTTGAACTTCTTTTAATGTCATGTATCATCGTTATATATCAAAAACATTATTCTTAAGTTCTTAGTGGAGCTTAGTGGATTTAAAAAATTTAAATAATGTTTTTATAACCAATGAACACATTGTCTAAAAACCTGGATGTTTTGAACATTCCTACACTATTCAAAATAACATTTTTAATGTTTTTGTTACCTAATGAAAACATTCTTACAACCTAAAATTGTTAGCTGGCATAAATCGGATCACAGGTTCACAGCGCACATAGCTTGCTAGCCAGTATGCTAGTGCTATACTCCGCCTGAGCCAAGGCACCATTTGCTTCCATGCTAAAGTGAGTTTATCTTGTGCCGATGAAATAATCTATTTTTCGCCTCTCGATTTCCAGAACGACTCCTGGAGTGAGCTGTATTCCTTCGCCCTGTTCAAGGCCATGAGCCATATGCTGTGTATCGGGTATGGGCGCCAGGCCCCGGAGAGCATGTCTGATATCTGGTTGACCATGCTGAGTATGATCGTGGGCGCCACCTGCTACGCCATGTTCATCGGCCACGCCACCGCCCTCATACAGTCGCTGGACTCGTCCCGACGCCAGTACCAGGAGAAGGTCGGTAATACGTTATGTAAACACACACACACACACACACACTCCAACACCTGCAGATGACCTTCTCGCGTGTCACTGTCTGTTTGATCTCACCAGATCAAAGTCGATACCCATCATCTGTTCGAGGGGATGAAACCGCTCAGACCAGCTATCCCAACAGCTGAAGGTTCTGGGTGTTCTGTGCAATCTGGTGGCTCTCTTATCTGATCTGTTGTCGGCTCCTCCCACCGCTGCAATTCAAACGTCTTTGATTCCTAATCATGGCATCTGGCGTTTGTTTACACCTGGTTCACAGCTCACGTCGCGAACTATTTGGCTTAACTTCGTAGGTTCCAGGCGGTTTGCGTTCGGTATCTCTGGAGTTTGTGTGTTTCCTTCTTCCTGGAAGTAGATGATGACAGGCATTGAGGTTTTAAAGAAAAGAATGTATTTCTATGTAATGTGAGATTGAGGTCCACCTAAGTAAAAAACGTGCGAGAGATTTTTGTACAGTAAAGTGGCAGTTGTGGCAAAAAAAGTCACAGACGTTTGGTCAGAACACACAATAAATATATATACTGTATATATATATATATATATATATATATGTACTATAAGTATGTACTATGTATAAAACACTATAAGTATACTATAACTTCATGTAAAATACCTGTAAAATACACGTATGTGTGTGTGTAGATTTCTTAATATACACATAAACCCATCTCTATCTCTTTACATATATATATATACACACACACACACACACACACACATACATACACTATATATACATACACAATATATATATGTGTGTGTGTGTGTGTGTGTGTGTGGAAATCTCTGCAGATTACACTGTGATAGGAGAACGTATATCACACGAGGTAGATTTAAAGGCACATCTCGCTGCTGTCTTTATTAAAATCAGTGTAACTCGCGTGTATTGCAATAGCATTTGAGGTGATGATATAATGCGGAGAATCCCAGAAGAACTGTCACAGGAGCTCATCAGATCTGCCTTCAGGCTGTAGACCTTCCTCTTCATTAATCATCAGCTACAGAGCCGCTGCCTGTCAGATAACAGAGCTGAAGGGAACTGGAGTGTGTCGAAGCCCCACAAAAGCCGTTCAGCAGATGAGGTGAAGCATACGTGATAGACCGGCCGCTTGTGATTTTGTCCTCCTTATCCAGAACAAACATCGAATGATGTTTCTTCGCGCCCACACGCTAAAGTTGATGGGGGACTGGAGTACATGATTGCTTTGCATATCCAAGATGATGGAGATCTCACAGGTGGATGTTGTGGATTTTCCTGACGGTGGTTCTTGATGTTGAGGGTTTGTGCTTCGAGAAGATGATGTGGAATATATTTAGAACGTATTGACCTAGAATGAGTTTTATAGCTGATGTGTTCAGTTACACTTCTAGAGGGTCACAGTTCACATGCACATCTCCACTGCTAACCATGATACAGGCCCCGTTCATAACTGATGATGTCATGCATGAACATTAAAATCAGGGTTGAAATGATGAAAACTGACAATGATGTTTTTGTTAGCAACACTGTGTTTGTTTTGCTAATATATTTTCTCTTCAATTTTATTGGTTAAATGACTTTTTGAAGCAATGACTTTTTGACTAGGCATCATGAAGCCTGTGTACACACACAGTATATTTGCAGCTTTGATGCAGTTTCTGTGATGTAAAATTATGCTTATTGATACAGTTTTTGTGTGGTCTAAAAATTGGCTCCTAGTGACGTGAGCGGGCCCCAGCATAGCGTCCAAAAAATGGATTGCCAAAACCCAACAGATGAACATTAGCTATTATGCAATGGAGTTACATTTCTTAACTCTGATTTTTAAGCACCTGTTTGTGCCCCGACAAATAGTTTTTTAAGAATACGACGACGCTGATCTCAGATCAGCATTCTGTCGATCGCACCCCAGGGACCTGTGGTTGTACATATAGGCCTGCTGAGCTGTACTGATCCAGCTGAGCTGTTTCCATTGACCATCATAGGCTCTGCTTAATGCAGTTCATTAACAATATTGATCATGGTGATTGACATCACTACTGTATAAAAGGTGATACAGTAAATGCTAGTTATGTCATGTAGGAAAACCATGATTCATGCTGTGGTTCAGCTATAGTAACCAATGTTTTTTGGTTTTAATTGTAGTAATACCATAGTTAGTTTTTGTAAGGGATGGCTCTCCTTCTTTTATGTAATGGCATATGTTGCGCACTACAGAGGCTGTAGGGTTATCACGTTTATTGTTACCTAACAGTCAACCATCATAATCCTTGTTGGCATCCGGTTATCTGTGGTTTTAATGTAGCTGTGGTCTGATAGTCCACATGGAAAACCTTTATATACAGTTGACAGGAAACACATTTTCATCCCTTTTCCTTAGTGACCTTGAAGCTCAGGCAGATGGTCATGATAGGAAATATATAATCTCATTATTTTTATGTTTATTTGAACCGTGCGATTGTAAACTGGCCTGGGTTAAAAGTCATTCCGTCGCTAGTTTGTAATCAGATAAACGGTTCCAAAATTTACGGGACAGTTCACCCAGAAAAGAACATTCTGTGGAACATTCTCACCCTCATGTTGACTTTCCCCATGGAACACAAATGTGTTTGGAACAAACTGAGTGTGAGTAAATGATGACAGAATTTTCACTTTGTTCTGCTACTTTGACAAAGATGATTATCTCCAAAATAGCACACAACACATTTCAAACGTTTTTGTTACTTCATGTAAACGTTAGGGAAACATTCTTACAGCCTAAAATTGTTCACTGGGGAAAGGGTCTGTCATGGTAATGTGGATATACAGCTTTGCATCCAGGACTGTCATGCACATTTTTTATTTGCTTGAAGATTTCATTTATTTGTCGGCTCACTTTTATGCCTTATGCAAGAAATGCGACACTAAAAGATGTTGTAATGTAGTGAAAGAATTTTTATTTAGCATGCACCTAGATTCACACGAAGAACCATTGATGTTACGCTCAGACGTTCCTGAACAGTCACAGTAATAAACAGCTTGTTCTTTTGTAAATATTTATTGCAAAGTGCAGAAGCTGCAGTAATGCGTCAAAAATAGAAACAGGGCGTCCGTCAACTGATGACGCGTCGCAAGCAGTGAAGACAGCGCTGTTGATTAAACTGAAAGCGATCTTGTTTTGTCACCTCGCCACACGGTAGATACAGTGGGTGTCGACAATCACACCTCTACCTCTCTCTGAAATTCTTTCTTTTAAAAGCCCTTTTCACCTCTGAGCGCTGGTAAAATTCTAGTTTACCAAGCCGTCCCACTGCTAATTCACAGACTTGTCTGTGTGTAATAGGACACTCAGATCGTAACCGTGACAAGGTTCGAGTAATTGTCTTCGGCTAAACACCTTGTCTTACTTCAAAGCTCGTCGAATGAACCAAAGAGAGAAAAGAGTTTCTTGATCGAAACGGACAAAGCGTAAATTACTGAGAGTTTGTCGAACTTTGGGGGCATTGATATTTTGAGGCGCTAAATGTTTGAGCATATAACCGCTCCCGATACTTTCTTGTGATATTGAGTGTTTAATTATGTGTTTTCTTGGGGTTACAGAGAGAGACTCTCCGCATTTCCTCTGGTATTTATACAGCATGCACTAAATTAGACAGAGACCTCTCCAGTGGCATTATGGGATAGCACGGTGTCCACTGTTTGCAAACGTCAGAATCTCAGCAAAGCACAATATCCGGCTGTTGTTTGTTTACTGTATCATGAATACTGAATATTTGAACACCGCACTAATTAAAAACACTGTTTTCAACACCGTCTCAGTTTTGGCTTCTTTGTTAAACCACTGTATACAACGTGACAAATGAAATGCGAGCGCTGGGACCCGCGGCTGCTGCTGTCTGTAGCGTGTGATTGTATAATTCCATTATGCAATTGTAATTAATTAAGATGGAATTAGATAAGGATTGTGGGGCGGATTACAGAAACAAAAGGTTTTTATGAAATGGTTATGATGGGATTTCCACTCTGAGCTAATTAATGTCAGTCACGTCTCTTCACATGATTCCACACCCACTGCCAAAAGCCATGATGTAACCATGAGCGTCCATGCTAACTGCTAACACACGTGCTGTGGTGTGTATTGCCGATGGCTTCCGCATCTGTCAGGTGCTGTAGGGTTTATTTACATAAAAACCTTTCCTTATTCTTTACTTTTACCCTTTTTTTCTTATTTTTTTGGCGGCAAAAGGGACAACCAAAGATGTGCAGCCTCCTTCTGGGTTTTGGGGCATTTTTTTTTGCTTTCGGGTAATTTGCTTGTCTCTTAATCTTTCATTTTAAAACAGATGATATAAACCGCAGCGTGGTTGGCCGGGTGTTGCTATGGGGTTGCTGAGATATGAATGCTAGGGTGTTGCTAAGGTGTTATACTGTTATATATGTGTCTTGCCAGGCCCAAGAGCCCACCCACAAGTCTCTATGGTTTGTGTCCTCAATAGTTAAAACATTTTCTTAATGTTCTTTGTAAGCGCATGACATCACATCACAAGCTCAGAGGATCAACCCGAGGCAAGCCAGGCTGAGCGAGTCATTATCCACATGCCTTCAGCCTCAAACACCATCCATCCAGCAACGGGGTCATGAAGGAGCATCACCCTCCCCCCACCTCATTATCTAACTGTGCACGTGATGCACTAGAGTCCAGTGATGAAGGGACACACAGATGCTTAAGAGAGATTGAGACACAAGGTTGAAATTTAGTGAAACCTTGTATGAAGTCTCCCGTTCTCCTTAATAATCAGTTTGTCCTGGAATCAGATATTTGGACTGCTTCAGTAATAGCTAAATAACTTCTGTCGGTCTATCTGTCTCCCTACCTGTCTGTCTGTCTGTCTATCTGTCTTTCTGTCTGTCTATCTGTTTATCTGTCTACCTCTCTACCTGTCTGTCTATCTATCTATTTATCCGTCTGTCTGTCCGTCTGTTTTCATATACAAATTTGGTAAACAATACAACAACACGAAGTTGGTCAATAGCAATTAGATGATTAACTACATAAACTCTGCTATAAATAGTTTACTCTGCGTTCATCTTCCTGTTCTGAGATCATTATATTATCATATGCTCTTGAGTCCATCACACCCACAGTAAATAACTCGCTTTGATGTTTCTCAAAATAGCAGGAACGGCCAGTGTTCTCCGATCAGAAAACAGGCCTGTATGTTGAATTATTTACGTTCATCTGCGTATAGTAATCCTGCCTCACGTCTTCAACACAGAGGCCATGTTGGATTGACGGGGCGAACCCACCGCTGGTGGTTTTCCTGTAGCTCAGTGGTTAGAGCATGGCATTAACAACGCCAAGGTCATGGGTTCGATCCCAGGGATTGCACATACTCAATGAATAGTGATCAATGTGTAGTATAATGCAATGTAAGTCGCTTTGGATAAAAGCGTCTGCCAAATGCGTAAATGTAAAGTGATGAAAACTTCATATTTTTGTTTTTTCGCATTGGGGATTTCGTTTTTATTTGAGCTATTTTATTTTAATTTAGTTTGAACGGAAAGTGCCACGTTTAGGTTGGACGGATTCTTTACTGCAAACGTTTTGTGAATCGACACATTATTTTTTGGTTTTCGCTTTTAAATGTTTATTCTGTTTTTGAAATATTGTCAAGCATCTTCATCCCGTGTACGTTATCTCTCCTCAGTACAAGCAAGTGGAGCAATACATGTCTTTCCACAAACTTCCCGCTGATTTTCGGCAGAAGATCCATGACTACTACGAGCATCGTTACCAGGGAAAGATGTTTGACGAGGAAAGCATTCTGGAAGAGCTGAATGAGCCATTACGAGAGGTATCTACCGCTAACGAGTTTAGGTTGTAAGAACATTTCCCTAACATTTCCATTAAGTAATAAAAATGCTAAAAAAATTATTTTAAACGTTCTTAGAACGTTCAGAATGTCCAGTTTTTAAGACGTTGTATTAACATTACTGTTTGGTTATAAGAACGTTATTTAAACTCTTTTTAATTCTGTAATGTTTATAAAACATTCCACTAACTTATATTAAGAATATTAACATTATATTGACATTAAGAATAACGTGTTTGATATATATTATATATATTATTATAACATGTAAAAACATTTTAGTGATGTTACTTCAGGAACTTTTTCAAAACTTTGAGGGAACCTTTAGCGAACATTAGCCAACGTTCTGAGAATGTTTCCGGTTAGTTGGGTCATACTGACTAAAACTGATACCATTGATATATAATCTAATGATCTAACTTCTGCACTTCCAGGAAATAGTGAACTTCAACTGCCGGAAGCTGGTGGCGTCTATGCCTCTGTTCGCAAACGCAGATCCAAACTTTGTGACGGCCATGTTGACGAAGCTGCGTTTCGAGGTCTTCCAGCCAGGAGATTACATCATTCGTGAGGGAACCATAGGCAAGAAGATGTACTTCATCCAGCACGGTGTGGTCAGCGTCTTGACCAAAGGGAATATCGGCATGAAACTCTCGGATGGCTCCTATTTTGGGGGTAAGAATCACACGGCAAAACCATTTATTAATTATGAGACATACTGCTCTTGTCGATGGAATGTATCTATATATATATATATATATATATATAAATATATAATGTATGTATGTGTATAAATATATATACATATACAGGCACACACATCATATATAAGGGCTATTGTAAGAAACCTTTTTTGTCGTTTTTTTTTGTAAGTGCTTTTCAAAACGCGTTTAATAAATCAGAGCGTGAACGTACACTGAAGAATACTTGATGTTTACAGTCTCATATATTAGTGCGGCGTTGCTTTGCTCCCTCTTAAACCCAAACAGCAGCCTCGCACTGAGAATACAGTGATAAATATCACTGACATTTGAACACGAGTCCTCAGTCTCTCCCTCCAGCGAGCTCTGTCCCATTTAAGATGCTGCTTTAGAGAGTCCGGCATTGGTTATCCAGAAGATAGCCGGTGCCTTTTTCTAGAGTCTGTAGGGTACGGCCTGTGAGGACCACAGTCAGGCAGGGAGCAGAGGGCCCGAAGCCCTGAAGGAGGGAAGCAGATAAAAACAATGTGTCCAATTAATAACACTTAGTGAAGCAGAACAGCGGTGGAAGAGCAATTTGTGATGTCGACCGCCATGTTTGTCTGGCCAAAACTCGTACTCTGATTTTACCATGCAGGCATAACCCCTCATATTCTGTTGCTAGCACAAAAACGTTTAAAGCAAAGTTATGTTTTATGCTTTCTGTTAATACTTTTGTTAACATGTTGAGAGAAACAACTGCAAGTACATCTGTAAGACATCTGTGGGCAGTTTTCTGCAAGAAGAATAAACTGTGACCTGTCAAAACATTTCTTTGTTTGTTTGAACATCCTGGTTGGCCTAACATATCAACTTGTGGCTCAACCAATAGCAGAAAGGTTAGGGCGGGACTATCTGAATAACTGACCAATGGCAGACGGGGGTGTGATGAGTGTTTGGAAAATCAGTTTGGAAGCTACGGCCGCAAGATTTTTGAGTGCACGCTTAGAAATGCAAAATGTCATTAATTTTCCCAGATGAAAATGAATATTAAATGTTTCAAATGACACCCTGAATCTACACAGACCATGGAGACATATGTGGACACTTCCTGTGGTCGTTAAAAATCATGTTAATAATTCATGTTTTGTTCAGGTAATCTGTCAGAACTAATGTTGGTAGCCACACGGAACGCTGTAATTTGTTGTGGGTGATGAAAAACATGCCGTTAGACATGTAATATCACATCTTCCTTGCGCAGATGTGATAAGTGACAGCTGGAGTTTAATTTGAGGCACTTCATCAAAGATTTGACAGTTGTGTTTTGCACTCTGGGATGTATCAACCCAAACTGGGCACGTTGTGAAAATGTGATTTTTGGCAGACTGCTGTTTTGCAGGGTTATTTTTGGGGACCTGACAGTTATTTTGGTGGTTCATGGCTGGTGCTACTTTCTAGTGTATTTTGTTGTATTACATTGGTTAAATTTAGGCTTTTCTGTTAACTAATAGTGTCCGTGCTTATAAATCACGTGTTAATCATCAAAGATACTCAATCAAAACAGTTCTTTAAAATATTATGCCAGTAAAATCAGTTTTTGAGCCCAAGATGAGATTTCTTGAGAAGCAAAATTGGGCTCCAGTTTTCATAGCATGATGAATTAAGGTTATTGACTGGCATTTTTTTATGACAATATGCTATTAGACTACTAGATTGTGCTACGTTTAGGTCTAAAACAAATACAAAAAACAAAAACGAGGTAAGAAAAATTTCCACTTCTTAGTCTAAACAGTCTAAAGATCCACTATTTATTTACTTTCCTTAGAAACTTAAATTCTTATTGAACATGTGGGTAGAAGCTCTGGGACATTTTGGACGTTTAACCTGAAATAAATATATATAAGTTGTATACCCTGTGTAGTAAAAATGTATCAATTTTCAAGGCAACAATTGGGTTTCTCAGATGTAGGAGAACATGGTAGAACCCTTTGTAGAACTTCTAAGGAATTTCTCAGTTTATTGAGGTTCTTGCATTATTTTCTAAGTACAGTCCTATCCTCCCATCTTAGGTGAAAATCTTGATTGGTTTAACAGGTTCTCCAGAGTGTTCCCTTAGCATGTCATCTAAGAAACCCCAAATGGTGCTTCAAGGATCTTTTTAATTTTACAGTAAGAACACAGCATGAGTCATTCTTTGAAGGGAATGAATTTATGTCTTTGAGGATTCTTAGCAACTATTAAATCTAAAATACCCTTAATAGGATACACATGATTTTTTTGACAACGAGGAACTTCCCCGAATCCACAGTGGAGTTTTACTCTGCAGGGATGAGGGACATTTTGATTGTATCAACAACTTCAATGAGAGAGCACCGTGCCAACACTCACTTTAAAGTGTGGACACATCTCCAGCTGAGTAGATCCCAAATGCTGGGCATCCTTTAGACTGTGTGTGTGCAGATGGGCTCAGAGTGTTCTGACCTTGTTTTCTGTTAGACAACAGAAGTGCAGTGTGGAGACAGATTTAGATGTAATACATTACAGAGAAAAGTGGAAGAATAATTTAATTAAGATTATGATTAAGATTATGTGGTTTATAATCCTGTTTCTAACACAACCTGGCTGAGACAATTTAGCACCAGATTAAGATGATTAGCTGGTCAGTTACCTGGTCTCCTGGCCTTGCCTTACTAGTCAAGCTAGTCAGTTTTGACGGTTTTCAGGGGTTTTCAGGCACTTGTCAGCTGGTCTGACTAGAAGACCAGCTAGTCGACAAGTTAAACCAGCTGAACACCAACAGGACCAATCCACTCTAAGCTGGTTTTTAACAGTTTTTTTCTCAGCAGCGATGAGCAACTTTATTGCAATATGTTTAAGTCAAGGTGACTTAGATGTCATAAATCAAATTCATAATGTCTTTATTTATGTATTATTTAGAGATCTGCCTATTGACCCGTGGAAGACGCACTGCCAGTGTGCGGGCAGACACCTACTGCCGACTGTACTCGCTGTCTGTGGACAACTTCAATGAAGTGCTGGAGGAATACCCCATGATGAGAAGAGCCTTTGAGACAGTGGCCATCGACCGGCTTGACCGGATAGGTATGTCAGTTACATAATACACAGTGTTGCGACAGTTATAAGAAAGTGTCATGTAGTTTCTGATACCAGCATTCTTCTATCCCTGCTGGAAAATGGCTTAAACTGGCAGCTGTATTTTGGACCACGGTGTTTAGAAAAATCTGGTAGCAACTAGATTCAAGCTGACAGGAAAGGTTCTCTGAACATTGGCTGACGTTCTGTAAAAGTTCTCTCAGCTTTATCAAAAAACTTTCTTGTAGTTTGAAGTAGAACTTTTTTAACGTTATATATAATGTTATATAACGTTTAACATTATATATCATACACATCAAAAACGGCAAGTTGTTAGTGGTATTAAAAATGTTACGGAATGCTACAAAAAAAGTTTTAATAATGTTTTTATAACCTAGCATTACATTTTAAAAATTTTTTGAATGTTCTTAGAACATTTTTAACGTTTTTGTAAATTAATGACAACGTTAAGGAAACATTCTTACACCCTAAAATTGTTATGGTGCTACCACGAAACATTTTGTGTTTGTGAGACAGTTGTGACTGGTACACAGCTAACAACTCCACACATACAGATATTACATGCTTTTCCTCCATGTTTGGAATTTCACTGGTCACATCTGTGGGCAAATTTGAGTCCCTTCCAAAATGTGTTTGTCACAATTGTTTGGCCATACATGGCTCATATCATCAGCACATAAACATGTAATTTAACAAGAGAGGCAGACTACCTGCCCTCCCCAGCTCGTTCGACATCCATTCGGGATCCGTTCCTTATCTCCCAAGGTCAGTGTGCTGATGATGTCACTCCTTGTCACATGACCCCCTCGGTTGTTTACATATGAGCCATGCAGCCACCCCACTCCACTGCTGTTGCCATGGCAGCCAGATTCCATAAATGATCAGTTCAGCTCACTGAGGAGTGGAGATTCCAGACGCTCCATGAAGAACGTTCGCTTTTACAATCACATCCGCTTGACGGGAAGAGCCTGTTAAATTTACGGATGTAAACAGTGGCTAGGTTACTTAATTAGCATGAGAAATCAGAGATGATGAAAACAGGGTGTGTCCAAATATCTCAGCTCCGAACACAATGAATGACATGTTGATGTACGCCAGATAGCCGTAAATCTAGAAGACAGCTTGCGGCTAAAAGTGACAGTGATCATTTTAAGCATTATTTGTGTGAGGTTCTGGAGACGAAGGTGAGAGGAAATGAAGGCGATGAGCCGTGCAAGTGATGTCGTTTTAGCTGAAAATTGGCCTCGGTTAGCAGCAGGGTGCAGGTGAAAGGCGCGTGCCGTGTCTTGAGTTAGGAGTTAGCCGGGCGGTGACTCAGCAGAATAACACCAGAGAGAGATAGCATGGCTTCTTCTCACTGGAGATCACAGCAGGGATCTGGGCTTAACCCATAAATGATGGAAGAGAGGTTATCAGACAAACGACAGGAGTGCAACGAGTGGCACTGCAGATGTACGCACACACATGCTTGGTACATACAACAACAAAAAAAATTATTCTTTACATGCTGCATGTCTGCAGATGTAAATAAAATTTATTTTTCAGTTTTACACATTTACTACAGAAATTAAAAGCATTTTAAAAACATTCCTCCTGGAAAGATTTAGATTTTTGAATCAATTGTATCTGTTATTTGATATTATTTTTTATACCATAATACGAATTTGTTAATTAACGTCTATAACGTTCTTTTATGAGGTTTTATTGGTATTGTGGTATTGTTACAGAAGTAATTCTTTAAAAATAGCCATTGATGCTGATTTGGCGTCAAAGACGACATAAATAGTATTCAGCTACTACTGTAAGTCTGGAGAAAGAGACAAGGATTAAGTGCTGTATGCTAATTCATATTAAGGCACTGCTTCATTGTGTCTAACAATAAAAAGATTGTAATGGGTTTATCATAATATAAATAAAAAATTTAAGAAGTTGCAATTACTTTTTTTTTGCGATCCTTAAAGACAGGGTAGACTTTTTTTTTCCAGAAGCATTTTTTGTTACGCTTGTTAAAAGTCTCCGCAATTCCTGATACTGATATATTAAGTGGTCTAAACATATTTACATAAATATGTATCTTCAGTAGAAAATGCAGGACCATAAAATGTTTGTTCAGTCATTGCATTCGGCCCAAATGTAGGATGTCCTATATGCTTTTCAACCTGAGGAGGCGTGGCTTTGGAGAGTGCTCTAAATGGGGGGCGTGATCTTATGCTTTTAAAGCTAGGTTGCTATTGCTAGCCTCTCCGAAATTGCCTACCCTACCTTTGAATGTAACACTGCTTGATTTTAAAGTGTTTTATATGTGATTTGTCTTTTGAATGAGCCTTGAGTGAAGATACAAAGACTAATTATACTTTTATAGACTTTTTATAGACTATAGTCTTTTATAGTGCTATAATTTTTCCCATCTGTACCTTTTTCAGGCAAGAAGAACTCCATCTTGATGCACAAAGTCCAGCATGACCTTAACTCTGGCGTCTTCAACAACCGTGAGAACGAGATGATCCAGGAGATTGTGAAGTATGACCGGGAGATGGTTAAACTGGTTAAACAAGGGGACATGCAGAGACCCAGGGCCATGTCCATGACTCCTTCAACTCATGGCAGCTTGTTTGCACCTTCCAGCCAACCGTCCACCAGCTCTGCCATTGCAACCCTCCAGCAGGCTGTGGCCATGAGCTTCTGCCCCCAGATGGGCAACTCTCTTGTGGGTTCTGGCGCTGTTCAGTCTCCCCGCATGGTGCGGCGCTTCCAGGTGGTACAGAGCCAGACGCCTCCGGGGTCCCAGTACTCCACCCTAGCTCTCGCTTCAGCTCTTGCCAGCACACCTGTCCACAGCCCACTGGCCACTACCGGTCGAACATTCCAGTATGGATCCAGCCCCCCAGGCGCACCCTCCGGCTCGCAGCTTTCCCTTGCGCAGCAACATGTTCCAAGTCCCACACACCGACTTCCAGGCCCCAGGAGTGCCCTAAGCCAGGATGCACGAGCTTTATCTGCCTCCCAGCCGTCCTTGCCTCATGATTTGGTGCAACCAGCTGCTCCAAGCCCTCCCCAATCCACCCGAGTCTCCTCTACATCCATCGGTCCTCCTCCAAACCTCCCAGGGCCTGGAGGTTTCAGAGGTGGCATCCCTCCAAGAATGGCGCTACCGCACCAAATGTCCGTAGGCGCGTTCCCACCCGCATCTCTCCCCCAGATGAGACCCAGTCTGGATTCAGGACTGCCCAAGAAGGATTCGATTATTAGCTTACCAGAAACTGAACATCACACCCGATCCAGATTATCATCAAATTTGTGACCATGACAGGTCTGGTGGACACTTCCTGTTGTCAGGAACATCTGGACTGTCCTTCACCAAGAAATTTCCCTGTTCCTTTGTCACACCTCGAATTTGACTCTTAGAATGTATGTGGTGTGACTGGCCACAAGATCACAAAAAACCCTTGAGGCTTCATAGCATACCACGCTAAGAACATGTCTGTAACGTTCTTGTACGATTCGGACTTTGTACCTATAAACATGATAAACATTAATGTAGCTTCCACTCACACAATTTGCCTCTTTGAAATGGTTTACTTTATTGTAGCTGCTCACAAAGATTACAAATGTACCCACCTCCTTTTATATACTGTAGTACAAGGATGCAAACTGGCTTAAGTCCAAATTCCAGGACATTTTGCAGTTTGCTTCGAATCACAGTGTAGAAGCTTATTCCCTCTCAACACGAACCAGCTAGACAACAGATATTTAACCTATTATGCACAATGTTGTTATAGAAAACTGAAAAAATGGTGGTGTATTAAATGGCTGCTGAAACGAGACATTGTAATTCTTACTGAAATGAAACTGTTATTCTGTTTTTCTTATTTCTTAAGACCAAAGTTGGGCCAAAAGAAAAAATGATAACTAGATGACATGTAAAGGTGTGTTAAATGAAACGAAAGGAAAAACAAATATAATTGAAATGCCTTGATTTTGACTAACCCTGTGTGAATGTGATTGATAGTTTTGTCCCACAACAGAGCACGTTGTGTATGTATCTTGATTTAGTGCACTAGCCACTGATAAATCAATCAACAGTTTCCTAATTAGGGTTTATGGGAGTAACTTATTATACTAGTGAAGTGTACCAAGTCAAAAAACTGGAGACCAATTTATCCTTTTCTGGTGCATTCAAAAAATTAGGTCTTCATTTTAAAAGGACTTAAATAGTTTCACAAAGGTCAGTTTTTCATAATCAATGACATTTATTTAGAAGATTTGTATTTTTGAACTTTGGCAATGTCCTTTGAGCTCCATCGAACACAGCATGCAAAGCATAACTTCTGGCTTCAAGTCGGAGTAGATTTGAGGGGAATTACGTCTTAGAGGGAACGTGAGGTGATGACAAGACGCTCCACTATCTTTTGTTTTGCAGCGCTGCATTACTCGCTCACCATGGCTACCTAATGAGGTGCCGAGATCCTCTTGGTCAACGAAATCTTGCAGACGTATTTATAACCCACTATTACATATCATTTGACTCGTGAAGAGTGACTGACTATAAGCTGCATTGTATCTTAATCCTGTTTGCTCTAACGATGTGTTGGATACTCAGAAAGGACAAAGTCAAGTGTTTTTGACAGTTTATGATTTAAAAAAAATGGGCAGACAGTCGTAATTGCATCAGACTGTTTGAATGCAGAGTATAAAAATTTTTTTTTATTGGAATATCATTTTAATGTTTCTCCTTCGTAAAAAAGTTAACTGTTAAATGGTTTCCTGTGGGCTCTACAGCCCACAAGATAATGTCCCTCCATATGCCGATTTAAACAATCTTAAATCTTAAATTGCTTTTAATGACGCTTCCATTTTGTTATCAAAAACAAAGGTTGACGTAATTCAACTAATACCAAGTGTTACGTTTTGCCAAATTCTAAGATCTGAAGCAATAAAGTTTACATTATTTGCCCAAGATAAAAGAATATTTGTCTCAGTTGTAACATTATGTTCCAGAACTTTCCTTTGAGTTTTATTCTAGATTATGGTAGTGAATAAATGATAAAACTAAAACTTTAGTTTTCTGACGAAATTAACTGTCTTCGTCAGTTAGCTGATGATACAATACTTCGGGGATGTTGTTTGGATGAAATAAAAACTTTCACCTAATCTTTAATGTGAAAGCCTAAACTGTTTGATTACCCTTGATTACATGAGTTCTGTGTTGTGAGGGAACACATTTAAAGTGACAGCGCCATTTATGTATCGTGTGGTGCCACAAAGTATTATCCATCTCAGAAATGTTTGTGTGTCATAGTTACCCTCGAGAACCTCACTTATGTCTGATCTGACAGTTTCAATCACCTCACAGAGGTGCTACAATTGTATCAGACAAGGTACAATTAAAAACACGTTCCCAGTGTGGATTTCGTGACAAGGTGAGCTAACTGGGATATCTCGACAGGCGTTCTTCTGATTTAGAAGCTCTGCAGTGGAAAAAATAACCATAACCATGACAGCTAGCCTGGATTAGCATGGTTTTGCAACAGTTCAGCCCGATGTAGGAAAAGTGCTAGTGTTTACTTGTTCAGCCTTGAAGTTCAAGAACGACACAACAATACAAATCCAAGCCCTGAGGTCAAATCTTGGAGTCTTGGAGCTTTAAAATAGAATGTATAAAATTCAGTTGGTCGCAGGTGTGATCATATTGGCGATGGCTATTTTAAAAATGACTTTTTATAAAAATCTCATGCATGCATTCATCAATTCAGATGTTGATGACAGTTCAGAAATATGATTTTCATCAATGTAAAAGTGCTATTTCTTAAAAAAAATGATTTTCTAGATGGTCATTGTTGTAAGTGTGATTTCTTAGGCTGTGTCTAACGACTTTGAGACACCTTACAAATGATTAGTAGCAGCGTGTCATCCAATCAGTTGATTTGCGAGCAATTTTCATTTGTTTGCAGTGCATTGTGGGTTATGGGGAGCGGAAGCTGATGAGGACGTTTAAGGGTACAGAACACATTCGGGTGGTTTATATTTAAAAATATTCACGTACTGTGCTCCACAATGTTCTCACACGTACCCCATCTTATGACACAGGCTTCCGCAAAAGTTGATAAAACAATTTAAAAACAGTTATTTTTTAGGGTGTCTTCCATGCCATTTCTCCTATTGTCTAAATGGAAAACTGGCACAACTTACCCCCACGTGACAAAAACAGACCTATTAATTTTGTATGGCAACTCTCTTTATAGAGGCAGGCCGAGATGTCAACAAATGAACAGGTCTGTTGATGTCAATGCTTGTGTAATCAAGTGTAGCCCTGTGTTTTATTGGTTTTGTTTTGCCCTTTTTAATAACAAGAACTCGAAATCAGCAAACAGAGAGACAGCGACTGAAGCGACGCACCGGGTCTTGAAATTTCAGTAAGAATTAACCTTTTGCAGTCCCGTTGTGCAAAAATATCGACTTTATTTCACAACGAATGCCAGTGTGCGCTGACTCTGACGAGCATCCATTCGTAACACGTTACATCGAGTCCATCAGAAAGGTTTCGTATCTAAAACACACTCATTTAAGTGCTTTCAATTCCTTAAAAGAGCTCCACAAGGGTCGAACATCATCAACAGTGTCTAAAACCTGCAGCTGGGATTCTATTAACATAAACGCTAGCCGCTTTCCTCTCTGGCTGCAAACGTGTAAGCAGGCATCTGCTGGGAGGAAAATCATGTCCAAGTGAAAATGTCAACGAGGACCTTTCAGATGGTCTGCTTTAAAAATCGATGCGAGCTGGGGTCGTGTGGTTAGCGCTCGGAGGAGGATCGGAGGCCTGCCGAGACGGCATACTCGCTCAGTGCTGGGAAACGACTCGGATGCGGGTAACTCCCGCTGGTTGCCTTAGCCCGAACCCTCCTTTAGCGCATAAGCAGTGTCTTTATGAGAACGTGACAACAAGATTGATGGCCGCGTGCACACGCGCACGCTCACTGATGTACTTAGCTTCCATATCAGTCGTTCCCATCTCAGTCACGCACGCACTCGGCGCAGTAAAAAAAAGCAGCAATCTGTTTTGATGAGGTCTGTGAAGGGTCCTTAGTATCATGATGAAACCCGTCCGTCAGCCGCGCGTCGCGCTCCTCAGCTGAAGAAATACACGGATTCTTTCACCTTCTCCAGGTCGAAATCACCTGCAGGAGCAATTACATGATTAGACACTCAGACGTTTCGTAAAAAAAATACGCGACAATGAAAACAGTGAAGGGATGTTAAGTTTAGCTCTCGTTATAAAGTCATTTAAACTTGGCGGGTCACCGCTCGGATAATAGATTCAGAGGGTGCCGAGCGTTTACACCTGAGACAGGCACCTAATTAAAAACCTTTTTTTTAAACGTAGTCATAACATTGTGCAATGCTTTTTGTTGGTGTCTTAATTAGCGTGTGCTATTTAAAGCAGTGCAGTAATCAACTACTACATGAAAATTAGTGTGTGCTATTTATAGCAGTGATGTAATCAAATACTACATGAAAAAACTACAGTGCTTTTTTCAGAATTGTGGGTATTATACGAGGAATCGCACAAAGAAATATTATACCCCAAAATTACAGAAATAAAAAAATGATACTTCTGTGGTTACTTACAATTGGGTCAGAAAAATATATCACTGTGCAATATCGCTTAAGATCTAGCAGACTGGCTTCCTTTTCTTTATGCAAAACATTATTTTCTTATTGCTTTCTTTTGATTGTTGATAAATAATTCATGTACTTTGATTTTTAAGTGTTACTTTGTAAAATCTGTGTTTTTTTTAGAGTCTGCAATCAATAAATCCTGCAAAAGTTTGGCACATTCATTCATAACAGAATTTCACGTCACTCGACTGAATTGATTCTTTTCATCTCTAATCAATTTTATTTCTACTTGAAAACATGAAATGATCCCGCAGGAGATATAAATATAGATAAAACACTTCAGCAAAGACTGGCTCGTGCATGGAACTGTGGGTGGTCCACATGCTTGCTCACTAAGGTATGACCAAGATGTCACCTTGTTCTGAGGAACCCAGGAGAGGAAATGAGGCCTATGGGACACACGCACACACACACACACAGTCTCTAATGAAATTGGCTCGCTCAGGGGACAGCTAGTAATAATAGAAAGGGATCCTGGAAAAACACTCTGTGAGTTCTCTGGGTTTCTCCATCACCCCCCTGAATGTAACAGATGTTTCTGACTCAGCTGTAATTATCACTATCTGATGTTTCTGATGTTTATTACGATCACAATCGGATAACATGCAGTAACATGGTACATAAAACATGCTGTTCACGCTACATCATATTATTATTTTATTTATTTACTATGTTTTCCAGGCATTCGTGATTACTGGGTACGGATTTTTAATACCGTAAGTCATTTTATAGACTACACTAATCAATTTATCTCGTTGCTATGCGTAACTACAAACATTTATATTTTATTTATATATATATATTTCCATTACTTCTTAATTATTCCCATGAGTTTCCCAGGATTGGAAAAATTGGAATTTTATTTATCTCGTATCCTATATTTCCAGGTTTCCTGCCTCCTGCTGAATCAACATCTTGTTACGACAGATGTGTGTGTTTTTTGCAGTGGATGTATTTCTGCCTATGTTGTCCGGTCCACTGCCTCCCGGGCGGCGTTACGTAAACAGATTACCCAGTTGACCGAATTAATTGTCATCAGTTTAATTAAATCTATCTCGTTGATGAACATACAGCGAAAGCTTATGTGTGGTTTCGCGGGAAGTTTCGTTGTTATGCAAGAGCCCAAAGCTGCCTTAAAACTGCGGAGCTGTCATTTAAATATGTTGATGATTGACAGCTGCCAATCTGCCCATCAGTCACACCTGTTGGTGGTTGATTTCTGACGAGCAGATCGGCAGCTGTCAAAGGCTGTGGTGCTCGATGGGTTAAACTCACCAGTCTGAGGAACCTTGGCTAAAAGCTCAGCCATCTTCCAGTATTCCTGAAACTTCTTTGGCTTGGATAGATCGCTGTGGGATTTAAAACAGACAGACCTAAATAACTTCATTTACTTGAATGGACACCACGATGTTAACAGAGAGCATTTACAATGATGCTTTATGCACGACAAAATGCATTTTTGGACTAGTCACTGAATTTATGTTTCTCATAATCTTATAAACCAAGGCCTTACAAGTTTGTTTGCAGATAAAATTCACGTACATAAAAGGCAAGTAATCTTCACAAGAATATTTATTCTTGAGTAAATGATGACAGAAATAACAGATTGAGGAACTATCCCTTTAACTACCAACTGACCAAATTGACTTTAGTCATTTCGGGCTGATGTGCAATGAAACTCACGGAGGTTTACTGCAGTACTTCTGCAGAAGGAACTGGGACAGCTCATCTAGAATGGGCTCGCTATGAAGAGCCACAAATTGCTCACGACACACCTGAAATCCACAAAGAGCAGTCAGTCAATCATTATGCACACTTCTAAGTCGACTTGAATGCTATCTCCCTCCCGGCTTCCCTTTCAGACTCTCAGCCCTCTCTTATTTGAACGGGTCCAGTTTTAAGAGGAATCTGCGGTCTCAAAGAACCACAGACAATGGGCCGCTCACAGGAGCAGAAAGGGGGAGAAGATTAAAAAGACAGAAGACGGAATCGGACAGCTGGATATCGTTCGAGAAATAGGTGCCATTCAGTTTCATGAGCTCACTGCAAATGTCACACGGAGTTGAAACGCAAGACATGAACGTGGTCGTTGAGTAGCTTTAATCAAGCGTTTTGTTAGTTAGCCACGAACTGAACGGGAAACGGCGTTCGTAGCTTTACATTTCAGAATATAAAGTATTTTTAAGTAAAAAAGAAAATACAACAAAAGAAACAAATATTGTACAATGGTTTAATCAATCAGGAATTGGTTGGATTTTGATAAGTCAGCTTTTATGCACAGGTGGTTGAGGGGGAGGGGCTTAAACATAAAAGGACTCTGTGATGTCAGCAAAAAAGGATTGCCATTTTAGGGGCGGAGCAAAGTTGTTGCAACTTATAGGAAGATTACGAAGAAAACAGCTTTTCTTTGGAATAAAGGGCACAGATGAATTGCTTACAATAAGAAAAGCAGCATGTATAAAGAACGACAGTAAATTTGAATTTTACAGTGAATTTATCATCACACTATGTAATGTGAAATTATTAAATCATGATTGGTGAAATAAGCATTTTTAAATAAAGTCATTTTGATGGCAACGGTCCAAAATTTGCTTCAGCTGAGAGGATCAGCGGTAGAGCCATTCAATACCAAAATAACCTGCGCCGACAGGGTTTGTTATTGAACATATGGTGAACTCAGCATGCTAACATCTGGCGGTTAATCTGACGTGGCCGAACCACTCAGCCGTTCCTGCTGGAAGAATATGCATTTTAAATACATCCCGCAATGAACGCTGATGCGTACAAACCTTGTTCATAGTGTCCACAGTTAGAGCGTGGGTCCAATAGCAATCATGGACGGATACAAATGTGAGACCAGCCCTGCAAAAGCACATTAAAAATGAATGGAAAAACTCATGATAGCGATTTAAAGGAACAGTTCAGCCAAAAATTCTGTCGTCTTTTCCTGGGCACCATTTAGTTTAATTGTAAGGTAGAGAGCAGAGGTGGAGCTCTGACAAATTCGACTAAATTTTCCCACGTAAAAAGTGAAAGTGACGTATTGCGTGACGTAAACCCAAAAAATCTCTTCCACAAAGTCACGTTTGGACCATAACAGTGAGTAAATGGTAACAGCGTTTTTGGATGAACTATCCCTTAGTCTAATAACGCATGACAGGATTACAGTCTTTATATGAGGAAAAACAGAAGGCTCATCACCTGTGACAATACAGTGATGTCAGCATCATGTGAGTGGAGTCCAGCGAGTGGATGAAATTAGGCGGGAAGGCGTTTTTCTGCTTCATGCTGTCTGGTTTCCTAATTAAGGAACAAGGAAAAACGGAAAAGTCTCGTTACGAAGGGAACGCTCTCACTGTCTTTCGATCTCAGGCACGCACACTCGGTTAATCGAGGCCACTGTCTCCATCTACTCGCCGGGCTATCCCTACACCTGTCGAGTCAGGAGATAGACATCACTGAACAGGTAGGTCAGTCTTAATTATCGTCCTGGATAAGCACCTGCTAGAACCGGCCGAGTTCTGTGTGCTTATTCCGGATCAAGATATGACACTACCTCGCTCTATATTAGATGCTGCATTAAAACAAAGCGATTCCCAAACTACGTCAAAAAATGAGGTTCCAATCTAGGTGTTTTTAAACCTGCAATTTGTACATTTCGTGCCTCTATTGACATCTCTGTTTGACACATAAAATTGCAAGTTATCTAACATTTCACAAACTAAAGTCAAATGAAGCTAAGCCAGATAGATGAAGATAACTGGTCATAACAAAGGTTACATACTGTATAAAGAGCAAAATTTTGGAAGCAACAACAGCAGGGTTAAGAGGAAAACAGACTGGTATTAAAATATGCAAACACATATACATCGTTGTGGCAAAAGAGTTAACTTTGATAACTTTGTGGGCTTAATGAAAATTTGATTATTTGAATTTTTCGGGAGTGAATTCAGTTTCACTCCCATAACAGCCAAACTCAGTGTGAACAGAACAGGATTAAGCAGGATTAAGAGGAGTGACAACTGTATTTAGCAGCAGCATGCAGTAATATCATGGCAAACCGTACAAGCTCTAAAATAACCTTTATTCGTAGCACATTACAGTAAGTACTGAATGTGTCAGGATCAAGAAAATCCACAGCCACAACAGTTTTCTATGCCCCAGCAAACTGCTTTATAATGTGCTAGCGATCATTTCTTGATGGGTGGGAATTTGTCTGCAGAAATGTCTTCAGGTCGGAGCCATAAGTGAGATGCCACCCTCTTAATTTCATCGTTTATTCAGGTCTCCTCGTTAATAAGGGTCTATTTAGCCTCTAATTAGAGCACTTGAGGGACAGCTGAGTTTTTGAGTGCACGGTCTGTGGTTTATGTCATGTCTGGTGTGAAAACTCCATTTCATCATTCCACCAGTAACCGTCCTCAGGGAAACCAGAAAACTTCCATTAGATCAGCTGGAAGGTTTAATATTTCTCTTACACCTTGAGGCATATCTCACGCCTGAAGGCTGGAACATTGTTATTAAGTATCGCTGGAGAGATCTGACAGGGGTACATATCCCTGCTTAACCGAAGTGGAGTCTGTCGCCTGTCTTTGAGTAGAACCGGATGGTTCTGTCTGCTGTCTCCCGAGACACCCAAATGCTCTGCTATTTCTCAAAGCCTGCGAGACGTACGATTGCAGGGGTGGCTATCGGTCTAGGTGGGAGCACTTTTGGCGAGCGAGGCTGTCTTGGACGCGGGTGGTGGGGGTTCCCCTTTCAGCACCCGTGTACCCAGAACTGCTGTAGTCCATCAGAGGCAGTGATAAAGAAGTTTAAGTGCACAGAAGTGAGACCCATTGTAAGTGGTTTATAATCATGTCCTCGCAGCTTCTGGGCGAAGGTTATGGAGATAGCTTGCATCTGAGGGTGCCAGAGAAGCCTTGGTAGATATTTTAAGGTGTGATATTAGCTAAACGTTAGGATTTGCAGGTGGTTGGAACGCAACAGAAATAAAGTAACTGTATTAAACGCCAGACGCTTGTGTTGTGACTGAACATTTGTTGTTTCCGGTTGGAAGTACAGAAGAGTTTGTTTAATAAAAGATGACGTTGGCTTATGAACATATGGTTGAGGGATGGTTGACAGTAACTTGTATATGCACAAGAATATAGGAGATAGAATGGACATCGGACACGTGCGCTGCAGTGAACACAACCTGTTACCACTTGAGGCCTACATAAATAATTCCTCCAAACATAAGAATTCTGCTGCCGTTAACTCACTCGGATGTCATTCCAAATCACACAACTTCCTTTTGTGGAACCCAAAATGAAAAATATATTAAAGAATGTTCTGCGTTCCTTTCCACGAAATTGGATTCCACGTTTGTAGGATTCAGGAAGGATGCAGAAAAAACACCACAAAAGTGTCACAGTAGACGTTTGTGCTATAATACAAGTCTTCTGAAATCATTTAACAGCTGTCAGGTGAGAAACATCACATTTTGTTCTACTAAAAACCCGTCATGTACTGTAGCTCTCATGTCGCGTATTGAAAGAATCGTTTATGACGGATCTAAGTTTCGGAATTTCTCCTTTGGTGTTCCACAGAAAAGATAAAAGTCATTCAGGTTTGGAAGGCCGCATGGACGAATCATTTCCGGAATTTTCATTTCTGTATGCGACTGTTGCTTTAAAAGAACATTCCATTTTGAAATGACACAACTTTCAAACGCACGTCGTCTCCATTGCGAGCGCATGTCTGGATGACAAAACCACTGCGGATGTTAATTCATTGTCCATTCCGTGTAGCCCTCCATTCAATAAATGACATAGCGAATGTGCGGCGGTGACATTTCAACACGAAATGCCACCCGTCTCATCTGAGGGTCTTTTTGCTTGTGTCATACTCTCCCGGGTCTTCCGTGTATTATAATGAACGCAGCGCAGGCACCAGAACAGAATGTACTTCCTGCTGCTCACCAGTTTGCTATTTCGATGCTGCTGTTTAAGCTATGTACATGGATTCTGCCCAGGTGGAGTGACATGCACTGACATGAGATCAGTTTCACTTTTAAGCAACAAATTAAATCGTTACCTTTGCACTGTCTCTAAAATGTACTTCTGATCTCGCCTCTCCACCTAAAAACCTAACAGTTAAAATCTTGGTTGATTTTAACAGCTATTCATTGGTGGCTCTGTGTTACAATGATACACATTATAGAGCCTTTTAAGACCAGGTAACAAAACTTGCACAGAAACCCGTTTTCTTTTGAATTACAGTGTAATTGTTTCAATATATTAAAAAGGAAGCTGTTTCAGTCAAAACGAAGCACTTACGAATCTTTTTCATGAAAATTTATTTGTTTTTTATAAGATTTAAAAGACACGCCATCGTTTCAGAAGTACTGACGCATTCCCTGACAAGGAAAACGGAAACAAAATTGAAACGTGCAAATTAAACCGTCCGCACGTCCTCTGTGGCTGCAGGTTTAAAGAAACACAATTAACAGGAGTGCACGGAATTGTGGAGAGAGGTCAAAGGTCAGGTGAGCATCAATGCAGGGGTCGCTGTGTGATGGAGAGAGATGTGGGACTTACTCATTGGCGTCGTGGCCTATGTGGATATTTAGATTCTGCATGCTGCTCTTCAGCTGTTAAAACACAAAAGAAAATAAGAGCTTACATTTCTCATATTTGCTGGGTTACAAAATTCTGGGAATTCTGGAATCTTATTGGGAATATCAACAAAGCACATGTGTTTATATTTCTGCATGTGTCTGCATGTAATAGTATTTGTAAAAATCACCCAAAATTTTCAATTAATTTCCGTAAATTCCTGTAATATTCCATCCCCAATTGCTTTGCAACCCTACATATAAAAACTGTAATGTAATATGCATATATATGATGAAATCCACACTCTGTTAGCTGGCCTTTATCCAACTTGCCTCTTTGACCTCTAGTATAAACTGATGCATATGAATATTACAATCAATCTTCCTCTCTAAGTGTCAGGTTGCCCTTCCAGTTTCCTATTGATCTTCCCCAAAGACATTTGACTAAAATTTGGGAACGAGACTCCCAATCAGAAACCGATCCACAAAGAGAACAACCAACCAAGAAAGATATTCCCACAGAACCACTAATCTTAAACACAATACCATTAACAAACAGGAGCTCAACCTTAGCAAAGGTTAAAGTCCATCACGTAGATGCTTAAGAACAGCCAGTGCATATTAGTGAGTGACCGCTCTCAGCAGGAGCTGTCAGGGACACGGGTGCTTCATTCATTCCTGAAGAAGTCTCTCAGGGGCCCCCAGGAGCCCATCCTAAAAGAGCACAATCCAACACAAGCACCATGTGAACGGTGACAGTTTGGACAGTGATGGAGTGGCGTAAACAACAGGAAAATAAATGAAAGGTGCTGGTAAACCAGTGTCGTGCTGCGGTGATGGGCTACAGGGTCACTGCGACCCCAATGTGTTCTAACCTGGTTACAAAGAGTTTGGTCTTTTTTAGTCGGCGACCCAGTTCTAAAATTCCAAAATTCTTGCCAATAACACCAGCGGTTTCGGGCCACTCAGTGACGCTTCTGAGATAACCCAAAATTCCACCTGGAACGCACGCTAGTGGAAACTTTTCATAAATGTATCACAAATAAGATACAGTTGAAAGAACTCGTGACCCCATCTGCATCTCTGTGGACCTCATGGTTGAGACCTTCTGGGTTCATGCACACATCCTGGATTTCTGAGACCTGTAAGGTGAAACCAGATGGGGTCTTTCAATTACAGTGATTTATGAGTCTATTAAAGCTTATTACCAGAAACAACAAAATCCACAGGAGATATCGAGAAGGTGGAGCGAAAGATCTGGAGCGAAGCTTAGTATCAACAAACCCACAGTAATAACTGTAAAGAATGACTAATTACTGAAGGTTCCATTATCTTCAAGATGTAAATTTAACAATTAAATGCCTTTTGGAAGACAGTCTGAAATGTGAACAGTACCGTGACGTTGCTATGCAACATAAATAACAGCTATACATGGTGTGCAGTGATACAAATGGTAGTTTGGTCAGTTTGGTAGTTGGGCTTTATTGTAAATAAACTACAGCTACTGACCAATCAGCATCAAGGAACAGAACCATCCATTTTACATACTCTTCATCGGCTGGTTCTGGTTTCCCCGAGTAACTAAAACTCAGAATGAAGGAGGGCGCGACCAAAGCGAGCTGTCTTGTCGCGTTGGCATGACGCCCGGGCAGTGATAAAGGGATTCCTATCTGAAATGTGATAATTCCTGGTTTGGACAGCTGCCTGTGTGCACCCTGCTCTTAATCAGGACACACTTTGGAGAGGCGAGGGAGATACCGTACCTCCAACGTGCACCGATTCACTTCTTCTGTGGTGCTCTTTAATCCTGCACTAAAACGCAGCACGCTATGAGAGACCTTACGTAAACCTCAAACTGAATGATGAACGAAAGCAAACGACTGTTAGTTTAGTAATTGTTTTTAAAATTCTTCATGTTTTCAAGATTACATGACATTACTAGACTGATATGACGCATGCCGGATTCGAACCCTTCTGCATGAGCCCCACAGCTGTTTTTGGTGCATGATAGCTAGATGGCCATGCCTCCAAGTATTACTTGTGTTTCAACGGCTACTTACAAAGTAACACACAATACACTACACAGTACGTACACTTCATAAATATCAGCATTTCCCCACAGACGTACTGTGTTCAGTTCCACGTCAATTTTAAAGCTAACATTTTTAGGCTAGCATGTAGTTTGTAGCCCCACAACAGCAGCATGTTTCGCTGAAAGATCAATTAAAACGGATGATTCGTCGCTCACCGCAGCGAGGACCACAGACCTGATCTTCCAGATATTACAGAAGATCACCTCGTGGCGCGCATGCTAAAGCGCCTAACGTTTGATCTGACTTTCAGCCCAGACAAAACTTCAACATCAGCCAATTAGCAGCGTGTGAAAGTCAAGAAAGTACCTTTGCGGGTCACGAAGAGAAATTAGCACGGAGTTGCAGCAAGGCTCTGTGTCCTTTAGGGATCATACTGTAGACAGGGAATACATCAGAACCCCCGAGGGAAATCATATTTATTTCTTTCAAGGGCACCTCACGCTTTCGACGTACGACTCCCCGCGGCTTTCTTCCCCACTGACCTGGCCGTCTTCCTTAGTTTTAACACATGGTTCTTTCAAATTGATGTATAGCTTGTGAAAGAAACATTTCGGCTTCCAAAAGTGACCCTTAAACTGATTAGCCGCGAACAATCACATTAGTTAGCTTAACCGATGCATATCCGCAGTCTGTTTCCTTCCCGAGTGTAATTTCCATTCTGCTATCGACAGACGCGTGACGACTAAATAAATGTGGCCGATTTCACCCTGGCTTATTTGTTTACTTTGGTACGACGGCATCGCGCGCCCATTTCCCCAGCATCTAATTAATACGCCATTTCCCGTGTAAAAAAAAAAAAGATCAAGGGAGGGCTAGAGGAGATTCAATTACAGCGACGTGACCTCAGTCGAGGAGTCGCGTTGCCAGAGAGTGATAAAATGCAGCGTTTATTGTATTTGATGTAGGAGGTTGAGATTAATACTGATCTGGATCCTCAGCAACATCTGAGGGCTTGTGAGGGCGGCTTACATGACTTTGATGTTAGTATCTTGTAAGCTTGTATGACCAAACGGATTTCAAAGTTCTAAAAGGTTCCAAGCACCTCTTTCTTTGTTAGAAAATACGTTTCCCTAAAAAAAACATCAATAACAAACATGGCAGAACAGAACAGGATAGTCATTGAGAAAATTAAAGTCCAATGAAGGTGGAAATCCGTTTTCTTCTATCCGGAATTCCTTGGCTTGTGAGAAGTGGGCACTCCCCAGAGATGTGAAAGGCTACTCCCCTTCTGAAACAACTCCCTATAGTTAATACTTAAGTGGCCTTGATGACATCAGCGAGAATGGAATGATGTTTCAGAGGCGGAGTCAGTCAGTCAACAGGGAAACGGGGTCAACAAGGCGAATTTTACGGTTACTGCTTGAGAACATGCTGAAGCTGAAAACCAAAGGCAACACGGTTTGATGTTAACGAGGTACAATCCACAGCTTGTGAAACGTCTACAAAGGGTCTTGCAAAGCTAAATTCTCCTCGCACACTATACGGTAGATCTTGTCAAGCGGTCTCAGCACGCCCTCATGCCCAGAAACCCTCATTATCTAATAGAAACTCCAAAACTGCAAAGTTCACAACCTGACAGTCTACTATGGACCCCTCAGACATAAATAACCCAGTATGATAATGAAACAAAAACTGTAACGAGGAGATATTAACAGATAGATTTTGAATATAAAGGTCTATAAAACTCATCCCTCGCACAACGCTATTAAAGGTCATTAAGATCCAACATGCTGGTTCATTCGTGTAGGGTGGTGCGGCTAACAGGTGGAGGTAGAGCTGGGGCTCTGTGGTGATTAATGGGGTCTTGATGGTGCTACATTAATCTCGTAGGCATGACATTTACAGGGGAACCACAGAGCCCCTGGCGTGACCGCCTAGCTAAGGGTCGTCTCCGTCGCTAGGCGAAATAAATATAAACTAGCAATACCAAAGATGACGATCTAAATGGTGTTGTACATCATTGACCTCTGACCTTGGCCAATCTGTTGAGGATAAAGGGGCAGGCAAATCGCAGCGACACCGACAAGTGGCCCATTTTGTATAGATGAACTATTCTAAGGAATACAAATACTAAAATTATTAACGGAAAATAAATAAAACAAACAAAAATTAATCCAATATGCCGTTATTAAAATAATAAATAATAAAAGGATAAAAGCACATAAGACTAACATAAGACTAACTAAAATGAACATGAAATCGTTAAAACATTAAAAAAATACTAGTTTACACAATTTACAGAACTTTAATGTAAATTTAATAAAACTAAAAACTAAACTATGATAACTCTGTGGTCGATGTAATACATCACAAAATAAACATGTGATGCCCCCATACCTTCACAGACCTAAAATGAGTCATTTGGAGTCATATCGGATTTTGGAGAAAGGAGCCTTTGAAAAAGCGTTTTTTGTTACAACTCTGTATACACAGAGGGGCGTAAAACTGTGTCACGCGGCATAAATTTTCAGCTAAGCTGGTGTTTTCATGCTAAATTTAGCAAGAGGACCATTACGATTACAAGCTAATGATAATTAAGCAGAGACATAAGCGCTGAGCATTAATTATATCGTCTTCGAACAGCCTGTGGTTAGATGGGCGGGGTTTTATACGCCATAAACTGTCTTCACAGCTTCTGCTCAGCAAAAAACGGCCTTCAGTTGTGAAGAATTTATGAGGGAGCACCTGCGCTTGATTAATGACCATTTCCATCAGACGTTCCATCAAAAGTCCAATAAAAGCTAATGACCTACATTCACGGGTCTCGGTTATGATGTTCAGGACCAAACCTTACAGCCTCCAAAGCAACAAGATGCCCGTATACGGGAATACATTGTATCTGTATTAACTTTGAGGGCTAAGCTACATATACTAACCGCACAGAAACGCTCATCTTAAAAACTAGCGGACATTTGTTCCAAATCAAATAGGAATTAAGGTTTGGCAGGTTAGCATTACCCCGTTAGCCACTGCTTGTAGATGCTGTAATGCAACTATTAAGTTCTTAAAGCATCTTTCTCCATTGACGGCCGTTTAAAGCCATGTATTCAGATAGATTCGTCTCAACATACATGAACAAATTACAGCCTTTCCACAGACACACTTATATCATTCCGGTCAAAATAACAATACATTTGACTACCAAACGCAGGTAAATATTAGCCAGCATTTGCATATTTATGAAAATGCAAAAAGGCAGATAGCAGTTTCAAAAATCTATTTCATTACTATATTAATAAAAATTGTTTACTCAAAAATGTTTTTTCATAAAAAAAACATTTTGTTTTGCATATTACGATTGACTTGTATAGACTAATTTTAGGGTGGCGTCTATGAACTGTCATTGAATGAAAAAGCAATGTGTAAAGTGTATTTTATTTCGATTAAACTATTCTTTAAACATGCCTCTGTATTCATTATAGCAGAGCAAATGTTTGTCAGCTACACTTAAACATACACTGCATAAACCACTTATAAATACAAATAACTCTGTATCCAAATATTTGGATATCTGGTCATTGTGGTATTAGGCCACACCCAGAAACAGCAGCAGTGAATGCTCAGTGACTGAGAAGCAGACGGGTTGCCAGATGCTCTCAGCTGGATTCCCCCACGCGCCGCGGACCACCGCTGTGCCGCCTCAGCTATGTGGCTGATGCTATCTGACAGCAGCGTGGGCCGTCTGCATGTAAACCTCAAGCGGGTTAGTCCGTCGTTTCACTCGCAGCTGCACAAGACCTTTCTGACAGGCAGCGAGCAGGGGGCTGACAGACTTACTGCTGAATTCTGCTGAGGAAGTAAAGTGGAGCATCTCGTGGGAGCCTGGGCCTTTTGGAAAAATGTGTTGAATGGATTTGGTTCTTCTTAAGCACTCTGGCAACATGCTAACCTACAAAGATGTTTTCCTAGTTTACTGTACAATTCGATGATGCTGGATCATGTTTTCCTTTTACTAGTGAAAATAGTAAAATATTAAATTTGTTTTTAATATTTGACTGGATTTTGAAAAGTAATGAAAAGTAAAAACACAAATATAAACACAAATATAAACACAGAATTAAAGGGACAGTTCACACAAAAATTAAAACGTCTCCATTACTTACATGTCATTTTACACCTTTACAAGTTTATTGCTTACGAGGAATATTAGACGATATTTTCATGTACGTTGGTAACTTAACAGTGGCAGTCACTGACTTCACAAAACACCTGAGACATTTCTCAAAATATCTTCAAGTTCAGACAAAAAAAGTCATACAGGCACCATTTTTGAGTGAAATGTGCCTTTAAGCAGAGTGTCAGTGATCTCTATTTGCTTTAACAATTTAGATAAAAAGAGCGTTCTTCACAATTTTCAAAATACCTTGGAACAAAATGATCCGCCTCTGATTCGGTGACATCAGCAGGATGGGAGGGGCACTACTAATGTGAATGTGAGTTCTCTCGCATATAATGAAAACCAGATTTTGATCAGTTTTCTGACACTTACCATTTGGTTCTTCATTCTGTGGTAGGGCTGAACAATAGGAAGTCCAAGGGGCGTCACCCACTCCACTGTTCTGCCCGACTTGGCTATTAGCCTAGCGCTCTCCGTCAGCCAATCCTGAGCCAGAGAGATAAAGGGTCACAACAGCATCAAGCAATCAACTGGAGTCAGCTTGCATATATTAAGAACAGGACTTTATAGACTCTTAAACCCGATTTGCATAATGAATCAAACCCGTCTACCGTGCTAGCCGAACTGAAATTGAAAACCCCATCCGTGACGGAAAAACCATCTGTTATTCGCCCGCTGTGCTAACTTCACCTGAAAAAATAGCGCGGAAAAACGGCAGCCAAACGTTACATTCGAGACTCCGGCTCTGCTACTTGGAAAAATCCAGACGCACAGGTGGGAAAGTTGTTGCCAAGTGTTTAAAAAACCTGCTGATCTAGAGCAACAGAGCCTTATCTGAGCCATATCACCATCACAAGGTGCTCCTCTGAAACGCTCTGTGGAAGATGAATTCCTCTGGGTATCTGGGAGCAGGCCGGGCCTAAAGTGGATCCATTCATCAGAACGGTCACCAACAGCCTGGGCCCAAACACAACTCTTAAACTCAAGTCTCTCCATTTCGCACTCCTCCATCTGACCTATTTAGGAAGCTGTAGTTTGTGTCTGTAGGTAAAGCAGGGGATATTTCATTCGCTCTTCCTGTCTGGTCGTCACCCGGAGGGGCGCAACAGGAGACGGTGAACGGATAGACAGACGTTTGTTTGTTTTCCATTTCCTGCAGCTGTAATTCACAAGCTGCAGCCTGTGGTGAGGTCGACGCGAGAAACTACATCAGGGATCTGCTATTGTAAGCAACCTTTTCGTTCGATGACAGAAGCATAACTTTTTTCGTTTATTTTTAAACTGTGTAAAAACATATGTATATATATATATATACACACACTCGTATATATTTACAGCATATAATTTGACATATACCTGAATCTCTCTTGTCCCTGTAAACATTTCCTTCAAGCTGCTGAAAACCTGATGCACCAGGTAATGCGACGCATCCCACACGTACTCCTGTGAACAGATAACAGCACGTGTTGAGATGAGGAGCTTGAATGCATCTACACATTAGGTCACAATGTTTATATGCGTATATGCTTTAAGGCAACTGTGCGTCATCATCATATGGACTTCAAAAAACGCTTTCCTAAACATTCTTCAGATAGTCCCATCCCCCAAACTCACAACATTGGTTAGCAATTTCAAAGAGGTTAGCAATAGCAGCCTTTAAAACCTTAAAATCCCACCCTTTCTTCAGAATGCTCTTCAAAGCCACACCTCCTCCAACACACACGAACACATACATAGTTAGACAGGCAAGTAGGCCTTCCTATCATTGCATTCGGACCCAATGCAATGATTGGAGGAACATTTTATACTCCTGCGCCTTCGGTCCTTACAAGACTTGGCCTACTGCCTTTATGCAGGGACAGAAGAGAAACAGGCTGTCTGGAAAAATAACAGACCTGAGCTTTAAAGCTGTCTATAATATTTAGATTTGAAGTTGTGGAAGTGAAGGACTGGCTCTATTATGCTTGGAACCTGGATTCCCTGAGGGACACATTATCACAAAGATGTGACAGTAGCCTCCAGCTGCGGTCAGCATGTGTTTGAGGCTATACCCAGGGCATCCCATCCACCAAAGAGTTTGCCAGGAGAAACGTCAACAGAAAGACCAAAGAGAAAGTTAAAGAGCCAAAACCAACAATCCCAAATGACCAACATTGGTTTTGCTTAACCAAGCAGTATGTGGAGATTAGGTCCCTGGACTCTACAGGTGATAATTCTCTCCCCTTTTTATTCTCCCCAAGGAGAGAGGGCGTCACTGGTTTCTATGGCTGCCCACTGGGAATCGCACACGGGGAAACTCAAGATTGACGCAAGAGCCGGGAAACCGCTCATGTCACATGCGCAGACATTTGATGTTGACCTTGATTTGATAATCTACCTTTAAATCTCTAATCTAGCTTTAATTCTGTTTTAGAGAAAACACCAGACAGATGGTATTCCGAAAGAAGCAATCGTAGAAAAACAGGGCACACCCTTTTATGACCAGACTGATCCTGATGGAAAAATCTGTTTTTCTTAAAATACGTTATTTTTTTCCACCAAAACCTTGGAGCACATTAGCTAAATTGCCTTTTTAATGCTAACTCAGGGGTTTTCTAAGAAAAGTACTCCTGTCCGAATAGAAGTTCGTGAAATTGCAGATTAATATTTTTTCGCAAAGCTACTTTTGTTTTATTTTAATGTTGTTAAACGATTTAGCTAATGCTACATTTCTCATCTTGTTAACTGCTGTAATATATTAGAAGCTTTATTGTAAGATCGCTTCACAGATGCCAGTTCCATTTGAATCGGTACGTGACTTCACCCATCCATTATATGATAAAACTACATTTATTGTTCTAAACATTTATTCTATACAATAGTTTTACATAGCTAAAACAACTGAGATGTGGCTTTGTTTTCACCAAGACCATGAGAACCAAACAGAGCACTTCCGTTTAACTGTCAGATGTTAAAATGCTAACCAGACTGCTAAGTACAAAGGTACAGACCACCTCCATCCAAACCCCATGCTGGACAAGGTTTGTGTCACGTCGAGACAGCTGAACTCTGGGCCAACTTTCTTACACCTGGAGTTTGTTTCCTACTTCTGAAGCATCACTGAAGCGCAAGAAGCCTCACCTTAGGGAAATCATCGATTTCCTTGAGTCGCTTTTCGATTTGCAGACGCCCCCCGTAGCGCGTGACGCCGTAGACCACGGTCATCACCGTCTGCTTCACCACCTTCCTGCTGATGAAGCCCTCCAGCACCTGCGCGATCTTCAGACCCTTCTCTGCATCTCGAACCCTAAACTCCTCCACCTATGAGACACAGCAAAGATCACCTCATATTCAGACAAACAAAGAACAAACGAAGGATCTTGTTTCTTGTTAGTGCTCCACTAGCGCCGAACTTTATTGACCCCTAAGGCGGAAATCAGTAACGATTCAAATGGAAAATCTGTTATTATGTAGTTACTCTTATGTTATTCCAAACCTGTATGTTGTTCAGGGGCTGTCAAGCCTTTAAAAGGACAAACAGTTATGGACAAATACAACGTATTTTAGTTTAACAACGGTGGTTGCTATGAGCTGTCGTGGTATTGCAAATATATTGTGTTCTCAAGATGTCATGACAGTTTTTCTCTTGAGTTCCACAAAACCAATAACAGCATATGGTTGAAAAAAACAAGGCGTTTGTTTAACGACTGAACTGTTGCCTAATTTGCATGGGCGGGGCAACAGAGAACTGTCATTTAATTTGCATTGAGGGGCGGAGCAGCTTCATTAATCACACACGAGGTGTGAAAGTTGACGGTCTTGCTGGGGCTCTGGAGAGCTTACCCTGTGGAAACAGATCTGTGTTTAGGCCAAACTTTGATTCAGCACTGTTCCAGGCTCACAGCGCAATAAAAGTCTACATAGTTCACTGCTGCTTTGATAAACACAGTATGATGTTTTTGGCCAAAAATAGATGCATCTACCGTTTACAATCGCTTATATTACATTCCCAAACAGAGTGGAATCGATAGGTATATAATAGGGCAATGAATCTCAGACAGTTTTCTAGTAAAATGACACAATCTTCCCAAAAGTGTACACTGAGGATTGATAGGCAAAACGTGAGGCTAGCAATAGCAACCTAGCTTCGAAAGCATAAGATGGAGCAATTGGGGGTTAGGTGCCTTGCTCAAGGGCACTTCAGTTGCAACCCCCCAGTGCTGGATTCGAACCAGATTACAAGCCCAACTCACTAACCAGTAGGCCACAACTGCCCCCACTGGGTAACACCACTGTAGAGGGTGGAAAGACCCACTGCCGCCCCCTGGTGCCGCAGCCCGACTGACCTGCTGAGCCACACCGCTGTAGACGTCCTGAGGAAGTTCACAGGGCATGAGGTTCACTGAAGTTGCCCCGATCACATCCCGTCCGAGGGCCGCATAGTGCTGGAGTCCGTTACAAGATCCGTCCTGACCAAATATACAATATAAAAGCCATTATTCCCATACGAGCCGAAGGAATACAAAAAAAAATCTGATTTTAAAATCCATCAGGGAAACAAACTACTACGCGAGCGTGACAGAAAAGCAATAAAGTGGAAAAAGTGCAGTTACTGTAAAACATCTCGCATCCGGCAACAGCAGCCCGGCGAGGTTTATTGGACAGGCAAATTAAACACAAAACATCTTTCAACGTTCTAATACGTTCAATTATGCTCATAATTCAGCAGTACAGATGAAAGAGTCGCATACGACACACACGCACACACACAAGAACAAGCACACACACAAACATGCATGCTCACAAACACGAACGCTCGCATACACACAAACATACAAGCACGGACACAGACAAAAAGCACACACACGTGCACACAAACAAAAAAGCACACACACAAACATGCACAAAGACACAAAAACACGCTTTAATTTATTTAGTATGCAGTGAATCAGCAGAGAGTCAGTACCTGGTGTACAGGGAAATAGGAGATGTATTTAGTGTGGTCGGGTGAACGCGAGGCGTTTGCTATCTCCATACAGCAAGCCAGAGCCTGCCAGGGCTCATCTGCATTCATCCACCATTTGCGACCCTGTGAAGACAGAGCTGGGACTCTTTAGGGGCCGTGGAATGTGACAAACATTTTAATAAAACACAAAATTATGTCTCAGTTATAAAGCCTGTATTCTGATGCATTTATTTTTGGATATAGAGATTATCTACTAGATAATACAAATTTGTTTATATAAACACTACAAATGCATTATATTTTAATATTAATGGAAGACAGACAAACAATTATAGAATTTGTACAGGCAATTGTTTTATGCAAATGTACCAGGTTTTTGGCTAACAGCATGTGGCGTTATGTTGCTAGTTTTATTACAAATCTGCCCTTTATTTTTTGTGTGCGCAATACATTTAATACTTGCATCAAGAGGATGATCTGCCGAGTCCAGGATGTCCCCCATGATGCTCTCCGCATACTCCAGTCTTCCAGCCAGAGAACTACGCTTCTTCAAACCAGTTAAATTCACTAGGTGAATCTTCAACCAGTCGAGGCCTTTGGGACCAAGAGCTCTTCCCTCGGCGAACAGCAGCAAGGCCCTGGTCACGTCACTACCTAGATGGTTAAAATAAGGTGGTCGGGGGTACGTGCGTCCACGGAAGTCCATATTGTGAGGAAACCAGAAGATCTCGTCCCTCACATGGTTGGCGATAGACAGCTTATACAGCGCGTCCATTCGCAGGCTGTGCATCTCCGTGACCTTCTTCTTGGCTTTAACACCTTCTCGCTTCATGTAGGCCTTCTCCGCTTGAGTATATGTAGGGTCATGAGGGCTGAAGCGTGGAATCTCGGGCGCTTCCGACAACGGTGGTGGAATGCAGAGCTTCTCGCTCCCCTTGTCGTTGAAGATGGAGATGATGATGTCCAGAAGGGGTTTGTTGATTCTCCAGGCGCAGTTGCCCACCTGATTAAGGGAGTCCAACACGGCGTTGAGATCTTCTGCCCGGCTCTTCTCCAGGAGGAGCTGATGCTGGATGGCTCCGTCGGTTGAACGCATCAGCTTCGTTGGCGACAGCAGGTACGCGCCACTCTTTGGGGAGGTCCAGGGTACAGGCGGACACAACATGGGCATGACGTAGGAGTCGAAGGTCAGTTTGGTTTCCATCGCCTCCCTCTGGATTTGTGTCAAAATAGGGTGCAGCTTGATAAAGCCAATCTAATGTGGATGTGAAGACAACAAATAAAAACGTTAAAGATTTAGGAGGCACCTCCTGGGGTTCCTCAGACACTACACAGGAGGAACCTTTGGGAGAAGCTCTAGTCACTTTTTTTTTAGAAAACATCTCTATGTACTCAAGGACTCAAGGAACTTCAAAATGTGTTTAGTTTTCAATAGAGGTTTGTTTGAAAACTTCAGAGTTCCTCAGAATACTTGCTGGAGGTTCTTCAAAAACTCTAGCTGGCATGGCAAGCTGAGGAACCCAAATTTATGCCTCGAGAATCTTTTATTTTTAAAGTTTACCTTAAAAGCGAGTCACGAAATGCACATTAAACACGCACAATTAAATCTCACGTCGTGACAAATCTATGTTAATAACCATCTCCTGTCAATAGCTAGCAGCAGCCCCGTGGATTCAGTTTAAATAAATCAGAGATGATGTACGCGTGCTGTACAGACCTGTCTTTGACAGCCATCTATTCAATGAGAAATACAGAGCAAATATAAATAGTTTAAAACAAAAAGCTTTTTATGCGATCAAAATTAAGATTTTTGTCTGGCAGATGAGAAATTGGTAAAAAAAATAAGGCCATGAACCTGAGACAACAGAGACAATGGGGTTGGGCTCTTTTGGCTTGACCTAGAAAACACCCAGAACACCACTGCAGCCACATAGCAACTCCCTGGTAACCACCCACAATCCCCTACCGTCGCGGCTGTGAGTTTTGCATGGGCGAGCCCCACCCACTTTGTCAGAGGAGTACAAATAAAAACAAAATCGTAGGGTGGCGTTTCAAATTAGAGAAGGGTGAGAAATATCTAAAAACTAAGAACAAGTGATTTTTACTTGACGGCATTCATGTCACATGAACGATGCACAAACACGCAAAACTGAGAGCTCCTCCCTGCAGCTCCTCTCTATAGCTCCTCCCTACAGCTCCTTACTACAGCTCCTCTCTGCTCCTCCCTACACCTCCCTGCAGCTCCTCTCAGCTCCTCCCTGCAGCTCCTCTCTGCTCCTCCCTGCAGCTCCTCTCTGCTCCTCCCTGCAGCTCCTCTCTGCTCCTCCCTACAGCTCCTACCTACAGCTCCTCACTACAGCTCCTCTCTGCTCCTCCCTACAGCTCCTCCCTACAGCTCCTCTCTGCTCCTCCCTACAGCTCCTCCCTACAGCTCCTCTCTGCTCCTCCTGGCTTAGTGAGGAAATGTAACTCAAGCATCGTCTCTTCTCTCTTTCTGTCCACGAGCTCCTTTGCAATGCCCCTGGTGTTTAATCAACCGGGCAATTAAGGGGACAGTAAAAAAGAGATTCATTTCAGAGCAATCGGTCTTCCTCTGTTGCCTGGGATCACTCGCACGGGAAACATTATTCCATAATTCATGAAAACCTCCGTGCTTGTGTGAGGTTATGCAAGAGGCATGAGGTGGGGGTTGGAAGATTTGTACTCTTGTTTTCAGAGGCCACGCCTACAGACCGCCCACGCACAATCCACAAACTGCTTACTGCACATAAAACCTGAAAAGCCTTTCTTGGTCTTGCAATCTGATTGGCTGCGAGCGCCACAAATAAGGACGCACAGGTTTTTGTTAACATGCTGTTATTTCACTACATATTTTCTGCTATTTATTTACAGTATTTAATTTTTCACGCTGGTGTATTATCATATATAACATATCTCTGATGACTCCGCCCCCATGTTGCTACGTGCAAAACAGAACAAGCCTTATTGGTCACTTTGCATGTCAATCAAGTGGCTCTTCCTGTCTAAGTGGGCGGTTCTTCCATCATTTATGATGCGCTTACCTTGCGACTGCTGCGGAATGTGTACATGTGGTAGAGAACGGGTATGAGTTTCTCCTCTTGGGCAGGGCTAAGGATGTTGGCCGGGATTTTGAGCTCACGCACCATTATGTCAACCAGGAAACTGCCCAGCTGTACCATTAGGACCAGCGGCCAGGGGGTGTCATCGCTTAAAAGAGACGGGCCGTTAGACCTCTCCGTCTCCAGATTCACCCAATGTTCCCGTGGTAACAGGTGATTGATCTGCGATGACACAAGGAATATAATGTAAGACCAAAAGCACGTGAATGTTCTTTGGGAATCGAACCCGTGCAAAGCTCAGACCTTGGTATCGTTTGCCAGGAGCTCAACATACGAGCTGTAGATGTTCCCAAGCTTCTCCGTTATCTGACTCTGGCTCTTCTGACCGATGCAGTACATATTGTGAATTCTGGTTCCCATCTCCTCAGCCAGGACCAGCAAAGATTCACCGCTGGGCGGCAGTTTGGATAATGTCTGCACAACACAATTATTCAAACGCAAGAGATTACTGGAGGTCCACAAAAAACCTGCACAGTGGGTTGAAAATGAAGTACGCCCAAATGAGACAAAAGTTATCTACCGCAACGAAAAGTAGTGTAATAATCTGATATTGTATGTTTTAAACAAAGATCAGGGTAGAGAAGCAAAATACTCTAATAAAAATACTGCTGTTATACTGAACAAGGGCAAACAGGCTTAAATTCAGGTGGATTATATGCTTGTACCTGCAGCATGATGTTCACATACTCCTGGTCGTCCAGGATACACAGGTAAGGGTAGATACAGGTGCTCCAGCTTCTCTGGCTGTTATTGGCTAATAGCTGCTTCTTTTCGTTCAGGGCCTGAAGCAGAACTTTCTCCCACCGTGCTCGCTGAGTGACTAATAATTCTCGCTGTACAAACATACAAGCACACACAGTTTTCCTCAGAGCTTCAGTACATATGTGCAACATTATTTAAAATTATAAAACGGTTAGTTCCATTCCTCAATTCTGATTGGTCAGCAGCTGTGTTTTATTCACGATAAAGCACGGCTACAACCGCTTCACTCAACGGTTCTGTGTATCATTGAGCCCCTGCACTTAGAAGCACTCTGTTGCCGTTAGGGACTACTTTTTACAGCGGAAGGCAGATGATGATTTTTCTTTGATAAAAACATTATAATATAACATAATAAATGTGATTTTAGTATTTTTATTATGTGGTAACCGTTTTATAAAAGCAAAAAGGTACTCGAGGCCGGCACTCCGCTTCGCGTCGTTCCTAACAACGCCCTTCAGCCGTGATTTATTCACGATACAGCACGGCCTCTCGTACCTTATTGCTTAAGTAGGAGACTCCGATTGCGATTTAGATGCATCTTGATTTCATACCATTCTGGCCATGTGGTCGCTGACAGGCTTTATGGCCTCCACAGAGTCGATGGTGACGGTATTTGCCGCCTCCATAGCCAGCTGATGACTGAACCGAGCCTTCAGCTCTGCCCAGCTAAAGTCCATCTTAGGAAATGTGACGCCTTCCCTCTACAACACACAAGATGAGTGTAAGAGGGACAAGAGAAAGGAAAAAGTCATTATAGTCAAATAATGTGTCAAATGTGAGACTCTGAGATTTGAATGAGACGTAACGGCCAAATTACCATAACAAAATATATTGCAAAGCTACCTAGCTAACGGGGAACGTTCTCAGAATGTTGGCTGACGTTCTCTAAAAGCTCTTTTAAAGAGTATGTGTGTGTGTGTGTGTGTGTGTGTGTGAGAGAGAGAGAGAGATATACTGTAAGTGAGCCCCAGACTATCTGCTAAATAATGAGCACAAAAATCATAACAGCCAGAGGCTCTTTATACTAAATATTACTGCCTCCTTATAACTGGATGGGAAGCCTATGAGAGTTTAAATCTCATTAAAACAAACATGAGAGGCATCGCTTGTTTGACTAACGAAGGGAAGATAATTCCTACGACTGTTTACCTCAATTTTTAAAAAAAGCTTTCGACACTTCATTAAAACACATCGCTTCAGGGCTGGTAAAAATACCACCAGTGCATATAAAAACCTGAATTGCTAGCATAACCGACACAGCAGAAAAAACTTTACTAGTTAACCCGGGGCCATTGTCTGAGGCAAACAAAAAGGCTCTTCCCAGGTAAATACATTTTGTTTGGGGCCCCATGAATTTTTGTGTCGGCCCCGACTGCTCAGTTCATGAATCCTGATGGAACGTAAACACTTTAAGATCCAACTAAATCATTAATCGTTACACTTAAGGGCACTTTTTATTTGAAAGAACAACTAGATAGCTAATCCGCGGCTGGGATGTGTGTATTCCGTCTCGTAAAACTCCACATACGCCCACTGAGGTGTCTCTGGTCTTTACGATCCGGCGGTCTGGCCGTCAGCCAATTGAGTGGCTGTTTAAATTACGAACTGTAAACATGCCATATATTACCGCAACAGCTCGCTAAGTGGTGCGGAGAATCCGTTAACGCCGGCCGCGCGCTGACACGTGTAGTCGTTTATTATTCGAAGGGGGCGTCTGTGTCGCCGCAGACATCTGGGAATTATCCCCGAACACATCACGGAAATCTCAATAGAACAGCTCGACCTGAAATTAATATTCGCGGGGGAAGCAAGACGGGGGAGAGGCGGCTAAATCTGTCCTCAGCAGAGATCACATGGACGACGGCCAAAGTAAGCGAAAAGGTTATGGCGGGATAAATCAGGCCCGCGGCGGTGACTTCTACAGGCAGGCCAGGCAGGAACACAAGGTTCAGTGTTGTGTATGGGGCTCGGCAGAGACTCATATTTCCACAGAACTGCCGCCTGTCAGGAAGAAACGCGTGTGCTGTCCTCCGCGCTGGGGACGCGCCGCTCCGATCCTGCGTGCAATGCAGGCGCAGATGCTTCTGCAAGTCTAAAGGGGCAGGAAGGGGCATTTACTGTCTAATCTCATCTAACTGAAGTATATACTACACTGTACTATATTATGTTATATCATGCTATACTATGTCGTACAAAAATATGCTGTACCAGCTGTACTATCACAGAACTATACTACGGTATACTATGTAAACTTTACTGCGGTAGAACGACTTACTTCGCTATACTCTACTATACTGTACATGCACTATGCAATGGCATAAATGTATCAAATAAAATAAATCGCACTATAGTTTTTATACTACGGTATATCCTTAGCGAGATGTTACAAAAATAAGCAGAAACTACAATCGCAGACAGGCACCCACAATTTAAGTGTATTATGTTTTGGCTAATGATTTTACCGCTTTGAACGTGTCTCTTTCAATGGTATCGTTTTAAATCAACAACATAAACGAGATGTTTCTGAATATGAACCACAATGACTAGTTTTGCGCACACTCACACCTCTAGGTGACCCAGTTCCTCGAAACTTTCCAGGAAAGTTTCCATTCAAATATAAAGTGGTAGAGGAGACGCCGCGCGTTACAAATGCATTGGTGCACCTGCGGTAATGAATCAGTGGGGGAACGGAGGGGACGGCGGTAATTGGTGGTGGGGTTGACTGTCCTGATAACAACACCCAGTGGGGCCAAAAATAGTCTGGGCTCTTCTGTCTGCAGGAATTATAGAGCAGATGACAGCTGCCACGGCTGTGAGACTTGCCATTTTGACACACGGACTTGTTCAGGCAGGTCTTTTAATGCGGCCCCGACAGGTGTATAGTTTTGTGAAACACATCTTCTGTTTCATTTTACCAGTCTTCATTCCAGCATTTTTGCAGTCCAACTGACTTGTTTTACCACCCGCTCACTTGCTGAACGATTACCAATGAACATCAAAGATGCTAGTTATAGACCTGTCATAAGTCTGTATCAGGTCTATGTCTATGCACTTATTCACTGTTGCCTCTTATTGTAATTGAAGTTGCTTCCTTGTCCTCATTTCTAAGTCACTTTGGATAAAAGCGTCAGCTAAATGACTAAATGTAAATGTAGTTGTTTATGACAGAATTTATATTCCAGAAAGAATGGTACACGGACAGATGAGGAAGGACAAGGTTTACATGGGTGGTAAAATGTATACGGTATTCAGGTAACATAACAAACGCTGTACAGTTCCAGTAAAATTACTAAGAACGTAGGTAAAAATATGAATACGATTAGAAAACATATATATCATGAAACCAACCAAATTAAATAGGACAGACAACATGTAAACAATAGAACAACAACATACACAATGTATCCAACAGTAACTCAGCTAATAGACCACTGCATCAGCAGCGCAAAAGGTTGTGGGTTTGAATCCCAGGGAACACACTTACTCATCAAACATACAGCTGCAATGCACTGTCAGTTGCTTTGGATAAAAGCGGCTTCCAAATGCATAAACAGAGAATAAAACAGACAAAATAAAACAAACAAAACATTACCTCAGCATAGAACTGCTTCACCAGTGGCAGGGAACAGAGTGGCTGATCTTTGGATAACTGGGGATGGTATTCAGGTCGTACCAATCGAACGGCTTTCAGAACCACGTCTCTCTCGTCCTGTTTAAATACACAATCTCTGAACACATCATCCACAGACAGACCGTCCACCGCCATCTGCTGCAGGCACCTATGTGGACCACATGAGAGATCACTCAGTCAACAGTAATTAAAGTTGAAGTGTGTATTCAGAGTTAAAATAGGTCGCCAATCTCAGATTAATATCCAGAGACAACTGTAAGGCATTTGTTGACTCCCCTACAAAGGGTAAACACTGTGCCGCTATCAAAACATTGCTTTGTTTGTCTGAGCATCCTGACCAGCTGAACCAATGATGTCACCGTTAATTGTTGTCAAACGAATTCTTAAAATTCCGTTTTGTTGTTATAGTGCCTCAAAAATCCCTATTTGGCGTGAATATACAGTTCATGTGGGATAAAAGCTGTTTCTTTGCTCAATGCTCCAAATGGGCCTTAAAGGGATAGTTCCCCCCAAACTACAAACTTTCCATCATTTACTCACCCTAATGTCATTCCAAACCTTACGATGGAACATCAAATGTATATTAAAAATGTTTTCCCTGGAAGCAATAAAGTTATACAGGTTTGGAGGGACATGAGCGTGAGTAAATGATGGAAGAACTTTCATTTTTGTGTGAACTGTCCCTTTAATTTTGAATAACCATGCAAAGCATTCGAATTTTTATCGGGTTTGCCGGGGACGGTGATTTGACCTTCAGGAAAGACATTCGGAATTCTCATGGTCTTCCTAAATTGTAATTGTGGTCCAAATTGCCACAGTAGGCGAATACTGTAAGACATTTGTACGAAAAAAAATGACATTGATAATTCAAAAGCAGGGGAAAACCTTATAATGAGAAAACTTCCTGACCGCAGCACCTGGGCTCGTGGCATTGAGACCGGCAGGGCGTCGGAGCGGAATATCAAATATTTGCACGGACACGGAGAAACTTCGAAACAGAACGTTCCGCTCCCTCCAGTAGTTGTGTCAGATAGTCCACGACCGTGTGTCCAAGAACTACAACTCTGTGTTTATTCAAACAAAAAGTTAGATCCCCGTGCAGCAGGACGGCTGAGTGTTGTGAGGTAAAGCCATGTTCCAGTTGTGGACAGAATTTAAATCAAATCACTCTGGAAAAAATAAATAAAAAGGGCTGTAGCTGGCGCAAGCGAAGAATCATTTCTGAAGGGTCGCCTTTAACGACAGATATTCAACAAATAAACTGAGTTTAAAAAAAAATCTGAAATACTTTCTTAGTCTACACAAAAACTGAAAAGCAAGGCACAAGTTGTGCTCCCTGGGTATCGAACCCACAACCGTTTGCGCTGCGAACCTCTACCAGCTGAGCTACAGGAACACAGCCATGGTTTACAGCCACGGTAAACTCTCTGAGGTGGTACAGGTTTAAATTAATCTCCTTTAAACATGAATGTATTAAAACTATGTATCCTGCCAAACTAATCAACTGTACCATCTTTATTAACTAGTTAGCTGTCGGATTACTATTTAATTAGTTGAACATTCCTAACAGAACTACTTTATGCCACCATTTAATAACTAAGTTAATAACCACATGATATAGAATTGTAATGTAATGTGTTTAACAAACCTGAAACTACTTCATAACTACTTCATAACTACTTTATAAAAATAAATACATCTATGACCAAACAAATAGAATCAAGAATTTAACAACAACATTATTACGAGCTCATTCATCACCACAACGACTAACAGAACAGTTCTATGCAAGCTGTACCATTTATTTAACTGCGAGAGACGTTGTAATACACTGATGAATGGCTGAAAGACACCCAGGGTTACTCCTAAAGCCTGTCTAAGAATGCAGTGAAGCCTCAATGGTTTCCAAAGCAACAGGCTCTTTTGGGAGTGTACCATTCAGACGACGATTCATCAGCGCCCTCTAGAGGACGTACAATGAATTCAGCACGAGCGGATGAATTCAGGTGTGGCTTTGTAGCTCTTACTTTACTTGCTAGACGGTATATTTGATTTTACACAGACCTATAAACAAAGCTATAAGGGCCAGACTTAATAATAACTTAATATGTTACACCATCTTACGATACTAATTGCAAGTATTAATTCTGAATTTGAATTTTGAATTGCATTTTTTTGGAAAGACACATTTTTTAACGGTGCGTGGACTGGTCGATCGACACCATCATAAACAATACAATACAAATTATATGTTAAAATTCAACATGGCGTTTGCACCAACCGAGGCAAAATTATTATTAACACCCATTTGATTGGGGTGAGGTAAACCTGCGCTTCCACGAACAGATCAGGTAATAAAATGTTTAGGTAATCCACTAGTCGACTTTGAAAAATGTAGTTTTTAAAAGAACAAAAATGAGATCAGTAAAAAAAGAAACAGTGTAGAGCCGGAGAACAAAGAGAGACAGATGGGTAAAAAAATGAGCTCCTCTGGGGCTTGTGGAGATTTTCGCTGCAGAACAGTGTGTTTGCTATCAGCTTACCATGATCGATCACACAACCATCTGCCATACTGCCTCGGCTGTCACCTTTAGCTCTAACTGAAAGCGCAGATACACAAGGCCGAAAATAATCAGGTGCATGTCTTTAAAGGCATATTTCACCCCCACACAAATCTGAATAAAAAGGGTGCTCGTTGTCACCCTCATGTTGCTTCTAACCCATATGACTTTCACTCATGGGACACAAAAGGTGAATATTTGAAGAATACCTTGGCTGCTCTTTTCCATATAGTGAAATTAAAAAGGGGCTGAGGCTGTAAAGCTCCAAACAGTCTCCAAACAGTGATTGCTTACTAGATTTTTTAGGCTTTGTAGGAACTTTTGCCTGTTGACTTCTTGACTAGTAAGCAATCACTCAAAACGTCACAGCAATGCCCTAACAACCACCCAAAACATCACAGCAATGCCCTAACAACCACCCAAAACAGCCTAGCAATGCCCTAGCTACCACCCAAAACAGCCTAGCAATGCCCTAGCTACCACCCAGAACAGCCTAGCAATGCCCTAGCTACCACCAAAAACAGCCTAGCAATGCCCTAGCTACCACCCAGAACAGCGTAACAATGCCCTAGCAACCACACAAAAACATCCTATCAATGCCCTAACAACCACGCAAAACAGCCTAGCAACCATGCAGCAATGCACTAACAGCCACCATAGCAACAGCATTACAAGGCCTTAGCAACCATTTAGAACACCTTAGCATCCTGCCAGTAAGTTTTGGGCAGAAAAACACCACACGCTTTTATCAATGTAAAGACATCGTACTTGCTTTAAAACAAAGAACTATTCTACAAGACAAAAAAATGCAATATAAGTGGCGGTATAAAAGGTGAGGCTAGAGGGGGGAAGAAGTCAGGCAAAATAATGTTGTTTTGATCTGACCTCATTCTGTCATAAAGCACTTATAAATGCAAGGTGAGGTACAAGAGAGGAGACGGTCTCTGCTAAATTCCTCTAACCAAGAGATGAGCAGCCCCACAAAACAAATAGACGGCCAGAGAGAAACTGGCAGGGCACTGAGTTAATGCTCTGGAGATGAATGACCAGCATTTGAATTCCTATTTTTAGAAACGGTCAAGGCTGGTCAGAATAACTCTATAGCGCCACAGATGAATAGATTAGCGAATGGAATGCATTCACAAAAAGGCATTTAAAGGGGAGCCATCGCCAATTTGCATGTTTATCGCTTTAATTTGGATTCTTATAGGGAATTTAAAAAGACTGACAGCAGCGGAGTAAAAAAAACAATCCAAGCCGAGAATTAGTCTTTGTTCTAGGCGACACTGCAACACTGACATCTGGTGACACATCATGGAATTGCGTCAAAAATTTACAACAACATCTCCATGTGACACTCATACTGTATTATCAAGCGAGGTTTAACACGCTAAAACCAAACGATTATGTCATTTTGCACATTTCTACACATTATATCAAAGTCTCTTTAGGAAATTAAAGACTTATTGTTTATATTGTTTAAAACGTAAAGATCTATCAATCAACATTGACAGGAAACATGGTGCAAATCTAAACGAATCTAAATTCAGATACAGGACATATATGATTTTCGCTCCACTGTTTTCCTCACCTTGTAAGTTGCTTTAGATAAACACGTCTGCTAAATGACTAAATGTACATGTAATATTACAGACATCAGCGATGACATCATTTGCTGGCTCCGCCCACACATGACCTGTCTGAAAAGCACTGAAGTGTTCACCTGTTAAGGATCACCGATGAGCATTCATGCATGCGGCCCATGCACTCCAGCGCCGCACAGTAAGAGGAGACGTTGGGTTTCAGACCTGCTTCCTCAATCAGACTGAACAGGCGACGAATTTGGTTGATGGAACCCTGCAAAGACCAGGTGGAACAAAAATAACTTAAAAACATTATATTTACTTCTAATCTAGATGGCATCAGAGAGATGCATACACACTTTTTTGGCCCACATCCTCATGATGATGTTGTAGGTGCTGATAGACAGCTGCTTGCGCCTCGACAGGTGACGATGATGAGACAGAAGGAAGCTCTGAGCTCGGGCAACGTCGTCAATGAAAACACACGCTTCCAAGTAACAGCGCACTCTGAGCTGGGGATCTCCATAACGGTTCCCCTCCTTGTCCTCCAGGAGTTTTTCAGAAGTCAGGTTCTGCTGCTTGTGCTCTTTGTCCAAGTCCAGCTCCTCTTCCTCAGCCTGTTCTTTACCCACAGCTCTTCCTTGTTTCTCCTCTGTGAACATCTTCTGATGGCTTCCAGCTTCACTGCTGGAGATGCCTGTTCCTGGAATCTTGGAGGCAGAACTTTCAGAGAGTCTGGAGACTTCTTTCTGCTTGGATCTTTTTTGCAGACCTTTCTCTTTACCTCTGGAAGATGCTGCAGCTGATTTAGCAGGTTTGGTATCTTCTACTTTAGTTTTCGTCTTGCTTTTTTGGGCTGTCGTGATGGTCTTTGTAGATACACCAGGAAGCATCAAACTTCCTTTGCTGCTTTTTCCGGTGACTGGCTTTTCATGAGATCTCTCCCAAGTTTGTTTTTTGGACTGATTCCACTTTTCGCGCTTGAGTTTCTCCATCCAGCGGCTTGCGTGAGTTTTAAAAGAAACGCCACCCTCAGCGATTCCCTTTTTAGTCGACGGCAAGTTTTTTGGGCTGCTCCCAGGTGTCATTTCCTTTGCTTTTTGCTGGGCTTTCATAACTTGAACCTTTGAGTGTTTGACGTCTATAACGACATCAGATTGCAACTGTTGGATTCTGGCCTCCAGAACTATGAGGAAAATGTTGAAATAAAAGCAAACGTGTCAACGTTACGCACCAAGCCAGAAGCACCTAAACTATGAACAGATTATTTTAATTGCGCAAAAGCATTTACGTAATGATGTTAAATCGTACCATCCAGCAACTGAGACTGTTCGCATAACCTTTTATTCCCATCCTCTTTTTTAGGCATGGCTGAATAGTGCCTTTGGTAGGTTGACGTCCATGGGTTGTCTAAAAAAAAGAATAGAAATCTAACTTTATAACTGCGAATAGATTTTAGATTAATACTTCAAAGGCATAGAAGAGTATATGCGGAATAACAACAGGTGCACCAAGACGAAAATGTATCCAGTCCGTGTTATTATCTGTCGTGAAAAACTATTTAAAATCTGACTTACATTGCGATTGTATAACCGTCAAAGCATTTTTTGCGTTTACACATCTTAACATTTCGCATCTATATACTGTACTATACCTCACAGCAACAAACATGAAGTAGTAAAGGTACTACTGTTATGATCTGAAGGGCAATGTATATTTTAACGTTTTATCCTTACCTTGCATTTGCATCTGTCCATTATGCCGTATTCTTAGACAAAGACGACAATAATCTGCATCTAGGACTCGACGCACACACCTGTCAGCAAAACTTCGCGTTAACCCTTTTGTGAAGGCACACAGTCTCAGAAGTGACATGTTGACATGATAGTTTTCAACCACCGCGTTATCCCATGCAGAAGGCCGCCATGTTTGTTCAGACCTGATTAGCCCACAGAGGACACATCGAGTCCAGACCTGCTCAATAGAGCAACGACGGAGTCGACCAAAAGTCATTTTAAAGTGGCATTAAACACATGCCTCATGTGTTGCCATTTAATAACTTTAATTTTAAGTAAACTTTGGGGGACTTTTAAAGGAAAGGTAAACTAAAACATTCGTATTACGACTCAAAAACCTGTCTGTTATTTTTATTACGAGGTTTGAGGTGTGCATTTAAAACGGGACAGAATGTTATTTTTTAATATGTTTTATGTATTTGAATACATCGAATTAAAAGTCTTCTATTGGTCATAAACTGTAGATGGCGGTCTTTGCCAAATCACGTCAGATGATGCAGCGAAAGTTCCCAGTGCGCGCGCATCACTATTTTCGGCGCAAAAAAATGTGCAGGTTCACAAATTTCCTCTGTATCTTTACACTTTTGTGTTAAACTTTATACAGTTTAATGTGATATGTTGCATTTCCAAACCTATTTATTGTGTATTACAATTACGGAAGCTTTGATATCTGTAGAGAAGTATGTAAATGTACCTGAGGTAAGTTTTCAGACAACATTGTGGTAAGTAGCCGACAGATTAGCTGTGATACGAGCCATAAAATGTCATTATAATTTGATTATTTTTAGGGCGGTTACCATTTACAAAGTCCAGTCGTGCATACTTCTATAAGTGAACAATGTCACAGGAGTATGTGTGCCATTAATTTACAAGTGTAATTGTGAAAATGAATGTCTTTAAAATTAAAAATAGTGAGAGTACACATGACATGGAAAAACATGTAGAAGATCAGAATAAACAGTAACAATTAAATCACTGTGCATATATTAGGACAAACTATATAGCTAATATATTACTATAACAAAACTGCCATATTTCATCCTGATTAAATAGAGATAGATAGATATATCTCTACAGAAAAAGATAGGTTACAGAAAACTCGATTCTGATTTATTCTTTTTTAATGTACAAAATATTCATGTATTAAACGGGATAATGTACACAGCTATACAGTCCCCCTATGTGGGGTTTGTTTTGTATAATGTCCGGGTGACTTTGCATTAGCCCTTAAATCTTTTTAGTTCCTATGACGGCAGTGATCTCGGCGAGTTGTGTTTGGGGCTGGTAGGTGGAGATCAGAGGGTGTTCTTCGATATGGTTCACCGGGTCCCCTTCTCTGACAGACCCATTTGATGTTTCAAACTTTGGTGTGACAGTCATTACCGGGTGACTGCCTGTCAACAAAAGGAGAGAAGAGAGCTATTCAAGACCCTGAAAATAACTCCAGCCAGGACAAGGCTGCCATTCTCTGCGTCTCTGATATGCAGACCTCTCTGCACACCTACAGGAACCAAGTACTGCTTTGTTTTTTGGAAATCACGGTTCACCTGATCAGACAATGCACTGTGTGAGCGGGTGGCGGTCGTAAATATGTTTATAATAATTCTTTGTGCGCTGAGGTTTCTGTAAAATGGGGAAAAAATTTTGCTTCGAATTTAGTCTCTTTTTAGTAGTTTAAATATACCTACGTCGGGTGTAATTTACAACCACACGCTGAAGGTTGGTATACCCTCGTGCGAGCTATTTTAAAAATCTCTCCACACCTGTCAATATCAATAATTCACAGTCAATATTCATATGTCTAAAAAGTAACGTCCCAGCTAACAGGGAACATTCTCAGAATGTTGGCTAACGTTCTCTAAAAGTTTCCACAAAATGATCAAAAAACGTTCTTGCAGTAACATTAGTAGTAGAATGTTTTTCTAACGTTATATATCATATATCAAATTTTATTCATACGTAGTTAATGGAACGTTTTATGATATAGGATAAAATGTTTTAATAAGATTCTTATAAACAAGCAATAACATTTAAAAACAAAGTGTAAAAACCAGGACTTTTTGAACATTCCTAGAACCTTCAGAAAGCATTTGTTACTTACTGGAAACATTGGGGAAACGTTCATACAACAAAAAATGTTAGCTGGGATCATGTGCCACTGCATATAGATTTAGATAATAAAGATTTGCTGGAGTCTGCACAGTTAGTGCCAAACATGTCCCACATCTGTGAGCTGTATCTCTGTGATTATCGCTAACGAGGTTATCTTGTGCGTTTGAAAGATTGAATGATGTCCACCAATCGCATCGTCACTTCTTTCTTTAAAAAAAAAGTAACAGCGTGTCTTATCGCTCTCAAATCTCACTCAACTATACCGAAGTGATAAAGACTCCGAGCTGTTAATCAGATAGACTACCAATTTATCAGTGATTTCAGCTACAATGGACAATGGTCACGAAGCAGGAAATGTAAATGGGCTTGTTGTAGATGTAGACAGATCCTGAATTAGAAACGGATGTTTATGCAGCGACCGCACAGTGTGGCCCTCTGGTTATCTCGGCCACCTGCGTCGGAGGAATCTAGCGGGAAGCCTGTGGCTGAAACGAATGTGTTAGGGTACGGTTGCGTAACATTTGTGAGCTGATTTCATACTTTCCCGTTATTGTCATATAATTTTAAAGCTTTTTGGGGGGTTAAAAATGAACAAAACCAGTTATTAAGCAGTGTACAAAACTGTATCCTTACCTCGATGTGCAATGGTAAGTTATAAAATAATGATTTACGATTTCAGCTATTAGGTTTGACTTCCAGGCAATGCCAGTCTGGCTTCTTTTGACTTTAACATACACAATGAATAGTAAAGTAACCTGTAATTTTATGTTTTAAACAAAGATGGCAGTAGAGAGGCAAAATAAGCTTTGGCGCTTCAGATTGAAGCTTTAAGGTATTAATTGTAGAGTGTAAATAACAGTTAAGTATATTAGTCACAAGATTAGTTCTGAAACCAAAGAAATAAGTTGTTTAAGTAGTTACCAAAAATGGGTTTGCAGACCGATGTAATTTAATATTGGTTAAACGTCAAAGCAGTTGAGAGGTAGGGGTGGGTGATGGAGGAGCGTTGGAAGATAGTCAGTATGTTAGCAGGAAAGAGAAAACAATTAATAATGGGAGCTATTAGGGGAGATCGTCAGCGCAAAGAGGGAGGTCGGGTTTCAGGCCCTTCTGGAGAACTTTGATGGTACAAAACAGGCCTCATTACTGAGATATTATCTCCATTCATACACTTCCAGAGTTGATGGAGCCCTGCTGGGAAAGATTAGGTTCCTTTCGCCAGTGAACATCCCACACGGCCGCACAGATTTTCTCAGCTCGGGGCGCAATCGACATAGCATGGCATCATGGGAGCTAAGCAGAGCCTGCCTGTTGACAGCCAATGATGTGTGGAATTAGAGATAGTTAC
>JAZGTJ010000157.1:180587-208815 GCA_036877575.1 Botia almorhae
TATATATAGATAGATAGATAGATAGATGGATTCTGGTTGATAGATCCAGTCATAGATCATGATCATGGCAATTGTGCATTTGTGTTCTAAATAGAGGAGCTGTCTTGCGCTCTTGGGGGACCCAACTTGCTAATTAGCGTTTGCAAGTTTATCACCACATCTGACATTCATACGAGACAGAACTTTGTTCTAGGCAAACTTCTAAGTGAAACATCTTACATTGCCCCAAAGGATTCTAATTACTACCAATTTCCAGGGAAGCGGGAGTTGATGTCCTAGACTTCCGGGGTGGTTGGGTGTGCTGGAGGGGCACAAGATTGCTCCTGTCTGCATGGAAGGGCACTTTAAATTCAGTCAGCAAACAACGTCTTAAAAAACATCCTTGGAAGTCACAGCAATAAATAAGCTGTCAGGCATATGGTACAATACATACATTGGCTACATAGAACAATGTAGACATAGGCCTGGAATATATTGTTATATATTATGGAATGTCAAATATATTGTTAGTGTTATCCCGTATTTTGAGGAACGAAAAGCTAGGAATGGAGAATTATGCCTGGCACACAGGTGGGGGGGATCGTTTCAGTTCAGTTTAATTGGGGGTGATGAACTATGATGTTTGTGGCCCAAACTGATGGGACTTTGAAGTACAGCAGCAAGAAACCCAAAGGCCAGTATGACCAAGCAGACGGGAATGACTGCAGGAAGCTGAAGGCTGCAGACTGCTGTCTCCACATGCTTTTATAGGCCAAGTATGAGTGCTAAAGCTTCAGAGACCTGTTAGTTAACTAGCTACAAAGTGTGAAGAAACGGTGACTCTTCTTGGTAAAACACACCTTAAGAACATTTTCACCCCCCAACCCCCCTCCTCTGCCCCAGACTGCACACATCATTAAAACTTTACGCCTTTGAAAAGGGTGCTAGTGCTTCTTTAGAACAAAGCTTCACTTAAGCCAAAAATATACTTTCGTTTTTATGTGTACATTATTTGTAAACTCTAGCCTTTTCAAAGTATACTTCATTTGATAGGGTACATGAACACAGGTGGTTGCTGCGTTAGCATTCCGATAACGTGTCACCTCGTGGACCCACTAAACAAATTCCAGGTGCATACATGGGTAAAAAGTATAATGTACTTTGGGCTTTAGACAAATGGGCTTTCATGTGCCATTTTTTGAAGTAAAACTCCACATCATTAATACCTATGAGCCAATAAAGTTGTACCAATTTCATTTTGACCCTTTGAAAAATGTTGCTTTCAGCTGTTCCCGAAAATACTTGAGTAATATTCAGGTAAGAAGCAGCTTTTAAAAATGTGAATTGGGTGCCAACATAAAGTGTCATTGGAGGTCAACGAGAGAGCTGTATAGCTGTTGCCCACATTTGTTTCTCAGATTTATCCATTTTTAAAGTGGCTGTAAAGACTCTAGCTTCAGTTCCATGCTTTTTAAATAGAGTGGATTTATCACCCGTCGTTTATTTGAAGATTAACCCGTTCACACACAACTGTAGCAGATCTCCTGTGATGCAATGTCATTTATTTTGGTTTGCCTGCCAAAATAAAGACAGGACATGAAAATGATACAGCTGCATTCTGGCAAACAGAGCACTTCCTGACATTGGCACATGTAGGGATGATAATTTTCCTAAAGGGAATAACAGTACAGTAAAAGGAAATCAATATTGAGAGTGACATTCATTTAGAGTGATTATGAATAATCCAGGTCCCACCCATCTACTCTCAGTCCCCCAGATGCATGAAGCCCTGCCCTGCATAAAATGCAGGAAAGAACTGAGCCACCCCACCAAATAGCAGGCAGACACCAAGGTACAGAGTGAGAGAGAGAGAAAGACACCCATTTACAGCTTTACTGCCTCGTTCAGTCTGTCAGACTTGCTCTCCCAGCCACCTCTATCTTATCCTCTCCCTCTCTTTCTCAGTCATTTTACTCACTCTTTGAAGCTTTCTCTCTCACGCAGACTCATTTAAATACACTCATTCAGTCAGTTCATTCACAGGCACAGGTCAGACAGCCTCACGTTTTACCTTGTTCTGCCCCTGGCTGAGAGGACAGAGCCCTGCAAGGTGCAGCCATCACACAGGAAAGGCTTCCACAGCTCAGTCAGGTTTGACCTGAGGGTTCCAGGAAAATCCAAGAAGATTGAGACGTGTCTTTGGAATGGAATTTGGAAGTTCTAATTCAGCATTCTGAGACGCAAGACTGGAAACACAACCCACAGCTTCCAAGACTAAAATCGCAGGCTTTAAACATTTGAAGCTGGTAACACTCACTTGGCTTTGTTTGAATGGTTCCTGGTGCAAGGATCGGTTACCCCCTTTTTCCATGTTCCTGCTAACAGGGTCTGTGTGAGGCACAGCACCCGATGAAAACCAGCATCATGCCAACTATTTGTGCAAGGTGCACCTTGGGAGTCTGACCCATCATGTGCAAATGGACACCCACCACCCTTGGTCTCCACTCCGACCTCACCTTCACTTGGTCAGCCCTTCCAGGGTTGCCACTTCATCCTTACCCTATTCCCCTGGTATGCCTGTCTCTGCTCTTTTTGACTTGCTCTGCTCTCGGAGGTTGCCCACCTACGCAGGGCCATGACCCCCTTCATGTGCTGGCGCAGGGTACGAACTGCTCCTGGACTCTTGAGCGCCACACTCGCAGCTACAACCATCTAGAGGGTGACGTCCGCCTGCGACGCCTCTATTCCGCCAACAAGTTCTTTCTCTGCATCGACAAAATGGGCAAGGTGGATGGCACCCGCCGGAAGAATTATGCTGACAGTGAGTAGACGCCCAGTGTTTGTTTCCATTTATGTGTACCTTCAGAAAGGGAGTGGGCATAATTATATTGTAGGCTTAGTTTTATTGTCTTCCATCAACTTTCTTATCATTCAACCTTTTACTGTAGCTTTATTGTTCGGGATTCCTCTATTTATGCTTGTGTCAGACTTTTCGTTGAATGGACAAAAGTGTTGCTAGGTAGGATCTGTACCAAATACTGTACCTCATTGAAAGGTGAACTCCCCATTAAACATTCTAACCCTGCGGTAAGACACCGTAAGCAGTTTGGCCAACGAAATACTGAGTTGTAAAATAAGGTATCAGTGTTACAGTAGAGGAATTAACCTGTCAAAACCGAACAGCAAGACCTTAAATTTTAAACAGAAAAGGGTTTAGTGGTTAGACATTAATGTAACTGTGTGTTTAGTTTGCAAGTATGGTTTCAAATTATTAATGCCATACATTTAACAAAATTGTTTTAAGTTACGATAGACAATTTATTTTAATAGTGGCACTGAACTTGTTTGTGGAAAACATCTTGAAATAGCAGGTGCAGTTGGTTTCTACACAGATTACAGTAATAAATCGCCAAGCTGTGCCTTTCATCAAAGTAATTCCATATTCCACAAATACTGCTCTCAGAATCCTATCAGACCTCCCTATTATACTTCCAGTATCATTCCATTGTCATCTAGTCTGAACAGTGGCTTTCCATTAATTTGAATTTGGTTATTAACAGCTCATAGAGTCATAGAGATCACAGTGGGACACCCTGTTGTTGTTTACATTGTGTGTAATGCAAAAAAGTCTCACTTTTTTCCAGGCAAGTTGCTTTAACTGGTCTGCCACTGTGCAGATTTTAACTGTTGCATGACATTGTTTATGAGTTTCTGTGACTGCGCCAGACTGTGTCAGATCAGCACAGAACACTTGTGCTTTTTACAGCTGGGTGAAACTGTACAGCCCTCAAAAGCAACCCTCTCATTTCCTGTCTCTGAATTAAGTTCCTTTTTTGCAAGGAGGGTCCCCTTTACAGCAAGATATCCTGCATTTATGAGCCTCACTGAATTTCACAATATCACTTTCCGTGTTAGTAGAAACGTATTTCAACTTTAAAAAAAAATGTTTGGTTCTCTCCTGGAACAAACTAAGGCTTTGGAATGCATGTATCATAACTGGATTCAACAGATTGATAACAGTACTTACATAAGAGTTACAGTCTGGCCACAAAAAGGCAAGGTCATTTGACAACCTACTAAAAACTCAGAAAAACGGCTACGCATCTCGTTATTGTAGATTTGTGAACACAAATTGTTGCGTGAGGCAATCACGTGTCAGTCACATTTGCTTTCTAGATTTCTCCTAGGTAACAGTTTTAGGTTGTATGAATGTTTCCATTAAGTAACAAAAACATGAAAAGTGTTTTTTTAAATAAAGTTACAACCTTTTTAAAATTTGTAATAGTGTAAAACATTTACTAATTATACAGAATAACATTTTTGTTATATGGATATAACTTTGAGAGAACATTTAGAGAACGCTTTGAGCACGCTCCCCGTTAGCTGGGCTCCTGCATCTCAACATGCATCGATCACGTTGCTGTTGCTTCTGCTGCAGTCCACCTTGCCCTCTGTGTAGCCCTCCGCGTCCATCAACACCGCCGCGTTGCCCAAACAGCCCCGCGCTGACTCTCCCTCTCACTTTTTCCAACTCTCGCTCCCAAACTCTCAGGTGCACAAACAGTGGGAATTAGTCAACGGGCCCTTGGATAATTGAGGTAGGAAAATATTGTATCAGTTCCAGTGAACTGCAGACTGGAACAGCTGAGGGAGGAGAAGAGCTTCCATATGATGGACTGAAGGAGACCCTGACAGAAGAGTCAAAGTGAGATGGAGGTTTGATTGAACAAAACAAGTGAAGGAAATCAAAGTCTATCTAGTGTTTTTGTCTCATTTTAGGTAAAAAATTCTAAGACTCCTTAAAACAACATGCATTTACTTAAGAAGCGACATTGTATATTAATTTTAACAATTTCCAAGTTACCTTAAAATAACAGTCATTTATACCTGTAAAAATGGTTTGTCAGTTTATGCTTAACATTAACGTCAACGCATAATATAATAGTTTTCATTTCAAGTCTGGCTACTTATGTGAATTGATTCTGTTAGGATTTTCATGTTGACTGTAAAACACAAAAAGATGAATTTTTTTTAAGCGATAAACATTGCGTCAGTGTTTCATTATCACATGGACTGATACTTTAAAACAAACTTAATTCTTTTTTTTCTTAATTTCCTCATAGGATTATAGGACATGCCGTTTTGGTTTCATTTGTTTGCATGCTAATTTTAGATAGCACTGCTTGAGGCAGGACAAAATTAAGCACCCTGGAGGAAACGGCTTGCATAATTTTGCAAATGGTTTCAAAGCTTAACCAACCACAAACTAGCTTTGAGAACCTAAGTCTGGCTCGGATTAATGAAACATATTTTTGTCCAGGTGCCGAATGGAACTCGTCACTTTGAAGTATCACGATTCAAATTATATTGATGCCAATCAACTGCAAAAGTTCCCATCGTTCACAGCTATCAGCGAACTATTTGCCTGTCTAATTAGTGCTCAGAAAACATTAAGGCCGCGTTGTAGTCATTGCCACATACATAATCAACCACCACTTGATATCTGTAGCCCAATATTTTCTTTTAATCCCGTCGCAGGATTTTGCTAAGCCGAGGTTGTTTTCGTTTTCACTTTTAATGTTGAGGGTTCTTCTGAAATTTTGCTGGCAGACCCAACCAGCTTTGGCTCTTTTTTTCCCTTAACGCTTGGCTTTAAACAGAACACTGATGAAGTCTTGGGCGTATGCGGTTGAGGACATCAAATGCTTGACTTGAGTCCAGGCAACAACATCGTGCTTAAGGAAATAAAGTCATGCGACAGGGATAATCAGAAAAGTCACTTTTGTTAAAATATGGCCACTTTGCAGTTTGCCAGGCCTTTTCCTCCATCTCCCAGTTTCTCTCGGCCTCCTCCTTCCATTTCAGCTGTATTTACAAGGGTTGTGTCATGTTTACAAAGTTTTCCCCTCGCTTCTCTGCATCTCACTTTAGATGTTGCCGTGTTCCCTTGCCGTGATTTCATAGGCGTGTTGAGTTTGGACCCATGTCACGGGAAGAAAATCATTCAGCCGTTCTAAATATATTGTGGAATTATTTAAAACATATTTCAAAAAGAGTGACTGTCAGTCCATGAACGTCTGGAGGCCACAGAGGAGAGATTGTGTGCGACTGAATGCTGGCGCAATAACCCCTGCGGAATCATGGGAGGCCGACATGAATTCACAAAATGTCATATTCATCACTGGAGCTCTGTATCAGCTCCCGGTTTTGAAGAATGTAAAAAAGAAAAGTTTTAAATAACCATTTGGTGCCTTGTGCCTCTTATTAAAAGCATGTATCGGATTCACAGGCCGCTGAATTTAGAAACCGCATAAAAAAATGGACCTGACACTCATCCAACGTTTCAAATTGAGATACAATCGTAAAATTGTGGCCCGTCGAATGTGTTAAGGACTGCGTGAAAGAGGGTGTTTACTCTATATAGGAGCCTTCGTAAGTGTCAGATCATAAGTGAGGGTCCTGGTCTCTATGTGACAGTTGGAACGGTAAGGACACATGGGTGCTAGGCGATTCCAGACGCCTCTGGAAAGTCTAGGAATGTTGCTTACATTTTGCCCGTGGGGGCCTCCTGGAGGTTCTGGTGCCAGGAAAAAAGAGAAAATCGTACAAATCCAGCCTTTTTAATCCTTCCGATGGACAGTGGTCCAGGGCATAGTGAGAAAATGCAGAAAAAGCATCTCTTGCCAGGTGTTTCTGGCACTGAGACAATGAGAAAGACACAAATGAACACACAAGCCGAGAGTGACTGCACAAAAGTGCCCTAATTTTTCTAACCTCTTCTCCTTTCAAAGGCCAGTTTTAATGTCATGAATGGATGAAAAGAAGCGTCGCAATTAGTACCGACAGCTCTTGTGCCTCCATCGTGGTTTACTGGGTTCATTCGTACGTTTATGGAGTCTGACTTTACTCCCAAATGTCCTGGTTTTCCCCTCTTGTCATCCTCTGTACTACTGGTTTAACACAGTGATTTATCCATATACTCATACTGATGCGCTCTCATGCTGAAGTCATTTAACACAGACCCTGCTAACCATTTTAGACTGTGAGAACGTTTTACTAACGTTTCCCTTAAGTAACAAAAACGTAAAAATATTATATCGAATGTATATTTAAAAGTTCTAGGAACGTTCAAAAATGTAATTTTATTTTGACATTGTATTAACGCTCAAATTCTGTACGTTTTAAAAAAAGAATAACGTTTTTGATTTATGATATATAACGATAAAAAAGCATTCTACTAACGTTACTCCAAGAATGCTTTTGATAACCTTGAGAGAGCCATCATACTTTTCCCTGTTAGTTGGGAATGTCAATTTCCAGTCTAGCGACAAACTAAAGTAGCACATGAAACGTTACAAAAACAACCGCTAACAACATATAAATAGAGCCATCGTTTTCTGATGAGCCAAAAAATATTTACATTTAAAACCTGTAGCGCAGTTACTGGCAGACAGACTCACGGTTCAGAAGGTATCGCGCGGCTTCAGTAACATTTGAAGTAAACTGACCCGAGGCCATTTCTGCCTGAATGAGAAGTCATTAGCACTGTTATTATTATTATAAGTTTTTGTGAGGGATGTAAAACAAGTATTAATTAGATCAGTTGGGAACCCACAGCTTGGCTCACTCATGGAGCTCCATATGCTGACCAGCATCTGCCAAAGGCAACACGTCCGCTCAGCTCGGAGGCGAAATTAAACAGACAGACAGACAGACTCGGTCTCATTACGGCCCGGTTCAGGCGCTGGGCAGTGCCGACATGAAGGATCCTCTTGGGATTTCAGTCGCTCTGAATTGACCTTTTGATTCAATTGGTTCACCTTCCAGCTTAGGTTAAAGCATGTATATTGGAGACTCATATTGGCCACCGAGCGACAGCTGGGGATTCCCCTGTATGTGTTTATGACATTTTGAGATTCGCCTGTCCCATTACAAAGTGGCTAAATTAATATCCCAAACTGACATTTTGGGATAAATCCCAAAAGCAGAAACACGGGCTTAATAAACTGCTTTCTTTAGTCAGAAATGATACAGTGAGATATTGGCTTCTCAATCAGTGAATACAAATGCAATGTATTTATTAGTGGCTCCCCAGCTAAGAATTTTAGGTTGTAGGAACGTTTCACAAACATTTCTATTTAGTAACAAAAACATTACAAATGTTATTTTGAATGTTCACATTTAAAATGTCCAGTTTTTTAGAGTTGTTTTAATTATATTGCTTGAATAACGTTATCCAGACATTTATTCTCTTACATTTTTTGTTCCACTAACAACTTATGAATAACATTTTTGATATAATATTTCATTAAAAAATAGTTCAGGAACATTTCTGTTTTTTGATAACGTTGAAAGAACGTTTAGTGCATGTCTAAGAACGTCGGAACAACGTTAGCGTTATTCATGCTATTTGTCAAACATATAATCATACATTAATCAATGTAAGTGAATATGAAGGCCCCTGAGATATTACAAGTTCACCTAAAATATCTAATCAGCCCTGAAATCTTAGATAGCTGCTTAAACTGTGGCACTATAAGAATGCGGCGCACCCAGCGTGTGTGTTTCCATCGGGGTTACACTGTTACACAGTTGATTGAGTTATAAAACCGCAATAAAACAGATCTTAGTCATTAAAGTCGGGCCCGCCCTATATGACCGAGGTTTGGATTCCTAACACAGCAGATGCGAAGTTGTTATAAAAGAACTTTGATCGTTTAAAAACACAGTTTAGGACCTAGATTAAATTCAGATGAATTCATTTTACAGGGTGTTAACAGAAACGCAGGCGGTACAGCGACTACTGATTTGGCACCTATATGGAATATGAGAAACCACATCATGTAAAACCTTAGTAGCAAATTATAAACAAGTCTCACATGTCTTACTTTTGGAAAACCGACCATCCATTTTCTATTCCACTTTATTGTTAGGGCCGAAGGGAGTGTTGGAGTCTATTTCAGATATCTCGGTCGGCAGGGAAACACCAGTTCATTACTGGGAAACCTTTGGAAGTGTGTTCCACAATAATGTTTGCAAAAATAAACAGCATAACAACAAACAACAGTATAAAAGAAAACAATTATCACCACGGTAGCAATTACAATATAACCAAGAGTTCTTAACTGCGTATTGTGATACAAACATATTCCTCGCCTAGTTTTCGTCCATCTGACCGGATATTTACCAGCGTAGGGCGAGATACAGAAAAATGTGCCATGTAATGCACCATAACTTCCTACCTAGCTAACAGGAAACATTCTCAGAACATAGGCCAACATTCTCTAAACGTTCTCACAAAGTTATCAAAATGTTTGTAGTAATGTTAGCCGAATGTTGTTTTAACATTATATATCAAAATGTTATTCTTGAGTAGTTTAGGAAAAAAATGTAAAAATGTTACATCATTTAAAAAAATGTTTAAATAACGTTCTCATGAACAAGCAATAACTATAACAATAAAAACTATAAAACAATAACAATAAAATTGTTAGCTGGGTAACAGCCAGCTTGTTTGCACAAAATCATATGACAACAAGAACAACAAGAGGCGGGCCGCTCTGAAGGTCAGCTACAGTGCGTGCGTTGAATATTTCAACAGCTTTATCTCACCACCCAAAGAAATAAAGTAATTATGATCTGCTGACACCTGCTGTCCCGATGTGACATACAGGGACATTGTTACTGAGGCCATTTGGCCTAAGGACTCTTCATGTAGGAACAGCCTCATGAACTGGTGCAAACTGGAAGTGTGTATTTGCTCACGTAGGTATGTCATGATTGTTACTGTTACGGTGAAAAATACATATGTTTTCATTTCCGTAAAGTTCTAGGAAGGTTTTTGTGACATTGTATTGATGTTATTGCTTGGTTTATTGCACCTTTTTAATTCTGTAACATTTTTAAAACATTCCACCAACAACTTAGAAATAACATTTTTAATATATATGACATATAATGTAAAAAACAGTCTACTAATGTTACTGATGTTAAACAGTCTAATATGTCAGGCGTATAAAAGAGAACCTTGAGAGAACTCTGAGAGAACACGAGTCAATGTTTTGAGAACGTTCCCTGCTGGTATATCAGTTAAGGGGGTGGCACAGTATGTAAAGGAAGTGACTTGTTTTGGTTATGAAAGATTAAATTGGATGGAGTGATAACGTTTAACTATACTAACATACTTTCCTTACAGTAGGCCAATAACAGCAGTGTGCACTACAGTGTGTACTGTAGTTTTATAATGGGCTGTGCTGATCGCATAAGAAAGACAAGAGTGAAATCTCTTTCATATGTCGTCCTAGGACAGCATTTAGATTAAATGGAGAACAAATTAGAACTTTTGTTTAAGTCTCTCCTGTGTCTCGGATATTCCTCCTCAAAAAAAGATGCAGAAATCTCACAAATGTCTCTATTAGAGCTGAAATCAGATCTCAACAGTGTCACAAACCGAGCTCAGATTTGCCAAGTCTGCATTTAAAAGTCTATCACTGAAGGTTTCAATATAAACTCATGTTTTATTAAACTAGATATACAATCAACCTTTATTTTATAGCTTCAAACTCTTAATGCATCTCACCTGTCTCTGTTTCTCCTAAGCAACTTCAGGAGAAACAGCCGAGACAATGCTGATACTTAGATCAACGTCCGAACAATAAAATGTTCCACTGAGACCTTTCACCAACCTTTCGTCTACATACGTAACCACTGTGCTACCAGAGTCATTATAAAGCTGTTAAGACGGATACATTAGCTCAATTTCCTGAAACATTTTACTGTCCTCATTGTCTTGCCCCATCAGCATCATCACAAATGGGATTTAGGAACACCAAACCTTAGACGGATCGCACACTTCCCTGCACACACGTCAAGATCCGTTTATTTCCTTGTGTGTCAAATAAATCAGATTTAATCAGATAATAAATCAGATCAGCTCAATCAAATTTTTTGTGTGCTGGCTGTTAATTTTCAGATACTTCATCTGCATGTTTATTGTTACTGTGCTGGTTAAAAGGCATAACACAGAAGTGCAGCATGTTTATGATCCAAAACTCAATCAACGATTTAACTCTGAGATCCAGCCTGAAATATTTTTTGATACACCTGCCAATTATGTGTGAATTTACCAAATTTACTGGTCGTTTTAATTTTTAATAGTCATTCAATATTTTTTTACAAGCCATTGAATTGTAGTTTTATTAAAATGAATAGCAAAAAATAATTAAAAATATTATGTAAAATTATCATTTTAAAATATTGGTTTTTGCGGGAAGTGCGAGAAGTATTCCAAGTTTGTATAGTATGTTTGGTAAATTATCCATGAGTTAAATGTCAACAATCGCGCGTGTCACCTCAGCGTCAAGTCGTTATTAAAATTCACAATTTAATGCGGTTCCTGTTCACTTCGTTTTATTTACTCGCCAAAGCCAACTTTCTCCTGCAAGTTGGCAAGTGTTTATTTTGGACCCCCGCTTAACTTCTCGCTCTGCTCTTTTGGGTTGCAAAGTTTCAGGTGATCGGGGGTTGAGTGGACAAGGGCCAGAAATCCCCCATGGAGGATAATGTTTAGGTCAGGGCCTCTCTCACTAGCTGAGTGATTTGACAGATCTGACACAAACCTGATGGCCCCTTTGTGCCGCCTGTCAGCTTACTGTTCGGTTCGTCTCATTTCAGTGCTTTGAAACGCAGCGCTAGCTCCAGCCATGGAAAACGTCCTGTTTCGGGGTTGACCAAGTGGAACTCCTCATCCATGCTCAGTCACCCCTGTTTCAAACGCGCTCTCTTCTGTTGGCATTGCAACAACATTACAAGCTTTGTATTGTAGCTCAGACACTATTTTTAGGTTAAGTGGTTTGGATAATGAGAGAAGATCTGATGATGTCAGCGATTTGTGCGCTAGATTAACATAATTGCCGTTGTTCTGCGTGGCAAAAGGTTTTAAACGCTACAGATACAAAAAGGTTCAGAAAAGTTCAGGCTAAGATCGTGCTCTTGTCCTGCAGCCTTGTTTTTAGTCAGAACGACTATATCTCCATTTTGGCAGGCAAACTGTTCCCTTCTCATGCAACTCGGTGCAATTAACTGCTTTTTAACAATGACCTCAGTCTTAATCCGGGTCTTTTGATAGTCCAGGGTGCGGAAAACAACAGAAGCCTTAGTCACAGAGCAACTCTTGAATCTGCTCGTAACTATCTGTGCAGGCCATTAACAGCTAGCCGCTTACTGGCAAAGGAAGTGATGCGTGATTAGGAGGCAGGGCTGCACACCCTCTCCCTGATTAAAGAAAAGCCCATTTATGGGGGTCTGCTTTATTTCGGTGCCACCTCTCTCGTTTAAGTACCTTACGAGAACAGACACAGCAGATCATGTCCTTGTTAACCTCTCGCACCTCGGCGGTCCTCAAGGCAAAGCGGGGTGGGGGATTATGGGATTTCGGTCCTAGGAAGGCTAACCTTAAAAATGAGGCAACGTGGTAAAAAAATAAGTAAAAATTCTTGCCTTGAGTGCGCAAGGTTAAGGGTTCAAATCTCGCTTGACTGAGGAAAATGAAACTTGTATTTGTTTGTCGTTTATCTATAACGTTAACCTGCTTTATACATTTATGTAAAGATTAGAAAAAGAATAATACATAATCTTAGTGTAACTGGACGCTGTTACAGGAATCATGGGGAAAAAAATGACAAACTCAGATTTTAAAGGGTGATCTGAGCAAACATTTCCATTGAGGTGGTGGTTAAGATTACCCAGCTAACATTTTTAGGTTGTAGGAACGTTTCGCTAACATTTCAATTAAGTAACAAAACATTAAAAATGTTATTTCGAAAAATGATGAGGCTATTTGGCAAAATACAGATAATGCCCACTGTTGCATTTTATAAACCCATAGACAGTAAATACCCGGCTAACAAATTTAGGTTGTACGAAAGTTTTCCTACCGTTTCCGTTAAGTAATCAAAACAATAAAAATGTTATTATGAATGCTGTAGGAAAATGTCTGTAACAGTTTTAAAACATTCCACTAACAATTTAAAAATATTTTTTTTTTTGTGAATCATATATCATTATATATAACATTTAAAAAAGGTTTAAAAATAATCCACTAACGTTACTGCAAGAACGTTTTTGATAACTTTGAAAATGTTCCAAGCCAATGTTCTTAAAATGTTCTGTTAACGTTCCGAGCAGTATTCAGTGAGTAGTAAGCTAGTATTTAGTCGCGTACATAGCTTTCATCTGTTAATCAAGAGACTCTTGATAAGCGAACGATGAGAATTGTCCAACTGAAGCGTCTCATTTTACCCTTAGATAAATCGGACGTTCTGGGATCTTGTTTAAGGGCTGGATGATGTCATCTGACCTCTGACCCTGAGTCCATAGACTCTGGATGTGGCTTCTTTATCAGAGACAGTAATTGACTAATGGAAGACTTCCTGTGTCTTGTGAGAATCTCTGTGCTGCAGTGACTGTGGGGCAGAGATAACGCAGGGTCTCCGTTTTAAATCTGGATAAGAGAATTTAAAAGTTCATTTCTACCATATGCACAAATTCGAGATTGTAATCTCATTATTACAAGCGGTAATGTGAAAATAGTTGGTAACAATTTTTTTGTTACCAAGAAAAAGGTTGTAAGAACGTTTCTGTAATATTTGCACTATGAGTAACAAAGATGTTAAAATTGTCTAGAAAAAATTCTAGGAATGTTTAAAACGTCCAGTTTTTCAGATGCGGAAAACTGCAGAAAACATTGTTGCTTGGTTATATGCTTGATTTTTAAAACCTTCCACAAAAAAACTTAAGAATAACATTTTTGCTATATATAATGTTAAAAAAAGTTCTACTAATGTTACTGTGGTAACTTTTTGGTAACTTTGAATGTTAGCCAATGTTCTAAGAACGTTTTCTTCTCCTAAGTACTTAGGTGTGTGTTCTTGTAGCTCAGTTGGGTGTTCCTGTAGCTCAGAGCACTGCGCTAGCAACGCAAAGGTCGTTGGTTCAATTCCCAGGGAGCACATGCACTGACAAATGTATAATTTGAATGAACTGCAAGTCACTTTGAATAAAAGTGCTGCCAAATGTGTAAATGTACTTAAATCTGTGCATATTTGATGGCTAGCATAGTGCTAAGTATGCTATTTGGGCTTTATCTGTTCTAAAACAAATTGTTGTCTTTAAAAATGATTTGTATGTATTTGTGTCTTTTCCCCATTGAGTCACAAACCTATCAGTCAGCATCACACATTTCCAAACACAAAACCCTTTTTACAGGAAAGAACTGCCTGTAAATTTAGACCAGGCAGACTAACAGAAAGAGAGAGAGATTGGAGCCCTGGCTAAGTGTCTCTTTGTCCCCGACTGACCTCTGCTCTCCTCCATGGCCTCTGCGCCTCTCACCTGGACCGGCTCTCTGTGTGCGGGGGGTAACAGGATACCTGTCAGTGGCTCTATGGCCTTTGAAGGACCTGGCTAATCCCCAGCGCTTGCATTCAGCGAGCCATTAAAGCAAAATGTGGCCAAGGGCAAAGCCCCAGACTGTAACAGAGAGAGGGAACGTCACCCAAGTGTGCAGCCATGGCAAATAAGCACGGTAATGCACTCTCAACTGAACTGAAGGGCCCTGATGTCTGCGGTTCAAATGTACGCAATTTTAGCATTTAGCAATATTAGCTTTCGGTTTCTGTTTTGGCGCCTTTACAAACAATAAACGAACAAACAAACGATGCAACTGAGTTATGTGGTGATAATAGGGTTTAAACTAAACTCTAAAATTTCTCAAATAAAACTTTTAAATTTGACGAAACAAAGGCGCATGATAAATATTTATTCATAATGGTCAAGGTCAACCTGCCAAAGACAAGAGAGATAAAAAATTCACTAGCATTTAATATTTCAATGAAATGTGACGAAACACAGTGATTTTGTTCCTCGTGTTTGCTACAGACGAGGAATATTAAGGAAATACTAATCACAATACACACGTACCGCTACAAGTATTCGATCACATACAGTACAGTTCAACATTAACTGTAAAAGCACTGTCGTTTTTTACCCATGAGCCTGTGGAACGTAGAATATTGTGTGTTTTTCTTTCATTTCGTGTAGCTTGAGTGAATATGACACATGCTTTATAATACTGAAGTTCTAGGAAACATGGTGAGAAAACCTATTTTAAAACAGATGCTTTACATTATAGCCAACAGACATTTATGAGACCGGACAGTAAATGCCTGGCAGATGTTTTTTACTTTGACGTGTGTGACATGGTCAAAAATCTATTTGACTTTATTTATTTATTAACGTAGTGCAGATTTTATCACCTGACCTGTGTGAACTACACACTCCTGAAGCACATGGCTTGTTTTTTTTTTGTTTTTTGTTTGCTTTTGTTTACGTCATCTGAAATACTGCCCGGTATACACATGGAATCAAACCACCTCCGTGATTATAGCGTGCAAACACAGTTACGACCCAGCTAACGGAACGTTCTTTAGAAGTGCTCTCAACGTTATCAAAAACATTTTTGCAGTGACGTTAGTAGAGCGTTCTTATGTTGTGTATTCAAAAACGTTACTCTTAAATTGTTAGTGAAGCATTTTAGAAACATTACAGAATTAAAAAAGCTTGAATAACGTTCTCACAAACGAGCAGTAATGTTAATGCAAGGTCTAAAAAACTGGACGTTCAATGAATGTTTATAGAACTTTCAAAATTGTTAGCTGGGAAAGTACAATAAATACTAAACTGGACAAAACTCGAATCTTAAGGAATCTCTCGAACGTTTGCTGGCTTTCATGCAGTAATTGTGCCCAGGCCACAAGGCATCTTGCTGAAGCTTATTATTGCTGAAAAATCTATTTAACGACCAATTTAATTGTGAAAAAGAGCATGTTTCCCTCACACACTGGCCTCTGGTGCAGGGGATAGCAGACTAATAGGATGATGTTATCAAAGAGCAGCGTAGTTTAACACAAGCACCCCGGCCCCTGGAGATGAGCAAGAATGTGGGAACAGAGAGAGAAATCAGGCCATGCAAAGAATCTCCTGAGCAAGCCCAGCTAACAATCTTAGGTTATATGAACATTTCCCTAACGTTTCCATGGCGTAACAAGAATATTTAAAATTTTGACATTTTGAAAGTTCTAGGAAAAAGTCCAGGTTCTATAAAAGTTGTATTAATGTTATTGTTTGGTTATTCGAACATCGTTTAATTGTGAAATGTTTTTGAAACATTCCACTAACTATTTAAGAATAACTTTTTGATATATATGATATACAGTATATAAAGTGTAAACAATGTTCTGCTAATGGTGCCGCAAGAACTTCTTTGATAACTTTGAAAGAACGTTTAGAAAATGTTTGCCAGCGTTCTAAGAATATTCCCTGTTAGCTGGGCACGTCCTCACATGCTCAACTTCTCTTCCTTTTACTGTTTTTAAAGAACATCAGAACAAACCATTAAGTGAATTCTGACCATCAAAGATGGTTTTGTACTGAACGTACTGCATAACACAGTACACAACCATAGAGTGCTGGAGAACTAACTAGTGACTCAACTAAGTTAACACCAGTTGCAGTAGCGGAGTGGTTTTCCAGACATTATTCATACAGGTCATGCTGTGCTAAGTGATGTCTGTATTTCTGGAAAATCTGGTTCATTCTAGTGAATCATTTTGTTCACATGAACCAGTTCAGAACCAGTTTCTTTAGCAAGAACTACTTTACCAAGATAAAAACAGTTCATACTGCAGAATTGTCTAATACTGTCTGATAGTTTCCCCTCCGCTGATAAATTCAGTGTAGCGTAGCTAGTTTTTGACAGTTAGCAGCTTGCAGTGTAGCTAACTAGCTTTTCAATAGCGTAGCTCGAGTGTCACTGAATTACGAGTAGCACAGTGTAGCTTTTCTGCTGCTGTTTTGTTTTCCATGCACGTCTTTCTACGTGTCTCGTTTGTTTTGAGACGTCTTTGCAGGAAGCGGTATTAAAAACAGCATAACTGTTCACATTTATTACATCAATAACAACTGTAAGTTACGTTTATGGCCGCGTAGGGTCTCGCGGGAGCTATGACATGAGAATCATTCAAACGCGATGAATGTCTTACGTAATTTAAATACGAAGCCAAGCCGGAAAGCTGCATTTAATGTTGGCGCGTGAACAGGCGACATAAGTACACCAGGAGAGCATCGCCGGGGTTACAGGGTCATTTTATTATATGCAGTATAAGGATATGGACAGAGAGTTTGCCAGAGGGTTCTCTGTGGGAGAGTGGCAGTTTTGAAGTGTTTTGAAGTGTGTGGGTTAAGGGGACATGTGTCATAGCCGTAATGAATAAACCTTCTCCACCTGCATCATTCATAGTTATGATGCATGTTTGCACTCCACCCTAGTTGACAAGGAACATTCTCAGAATGTTGGGTAATGTTCTGTAAAGGTTCTATCAAAGTTATCAAAAAATGGTGGTTATGAGGTTATGAATCATACTGTTATTCTTAAATTATTCATGGAACATTTTACAAATGTTTGAATAACGAAGCAGAACATTAATACAATGTCTAAAAAAGCTGGGTGTTTTGAACATTCCTGAAACATTCAAAATAACGTTTCTTCATGGAAACCTTAAGGAAACCTGGAATTGTTCGCTGGGACAGCTGGCCTCCACTAGCTGCTCTCTGGAACGCTTGCTGGATCGTCGGCCTGTTAATAAGCTTGTAAATTTCATAACTCCGCGCACAGGTGAACCCGGCTGACCACATGTACCGTCAATGTGTACTTGCCTCTGGGTCCGGCCAAAAAATGTTATTAGGTTCTAATTGGGAAATAAAATTAAAACCATTTGACCATAAACATTCATTTCCTGATTAAAACCATTATGAAGTTACCGTTACAGGAACTCAAGATGAGCTAAGCGCCACTGTACTTACAGTAAGAACGTTGAAAAATGGAATTCTGGTAAACTTACTGTAAAAATTCATGTAATTTTTATGTAGGGTGTTTTTCCTAACAAAAGTCTATATCTATAAAGTCTATAAAGTCTTAAAGTCTATAGATAGCATGCCTACTTAAATATAATATCAATGTGACTGTATAGGAAATTATTTTAATATCATAATATTGTCCACTAACAAAACACACAACTGGAACTCTGCAGTTACGGCAATAAATGTATTACTGTAATACATTAAGCCGGGAGCGTACAGTAGACCGCAGGAGAACAGTAGGTGATAAAGCAGCAGCAGAGGAACCCCTCTTTCCCAGGGCACAAGCGTGAAACCAAAATGAGATTTCGACGGTAATGCGGTCAAGAAGTAGAGCAGGGGCCTTTCACGAACACTTGAAACTCAAGCCGCTCAAAGCAGCGGTGACCGGGGTGGGCTCACCATCACCACACACATCGGCCCGCAGTTCAGCGCGCTCAAAGCACCTGGGAGGAGCCTGGAGTGATCAAAGGTGCCGGTCGCGGCTATTAGGTGCCGCCGTAAGGACCCAGCGTGAAAAGGTTGTGATGTGAAAAGGGGGCAGAGAAAGGAAAGAAAGAGCAGGGAAAGAAAAAACAACAGCAGTAAGTTTAAAGGAAAAAAGCAAACTGTGGAAAAACTGAAAAGGTACGTCAATCAACTACCAGCGGCGGGTTGGAGACAAGAGATTCCCAGGGTTTCTGAAGGGGAGTCAGGCCAGAGAGGGCTGCTAAAGGGGGCAACCTGGGAAATTAAAGACCCTCTTTAAAAAGCACACGAGGGAGGGGGGAGCCGGAGAAACGTTGCTCCATCTTTCACTCCGTCCCCCCTTCCCCGCTTTTAATTGACGTGGGCGGATCTTTGCTCGCTGTGACAAAAGTTGGGGCCATTGTTTAAGAACTTGTCAGCTTTCAAATCTCAGGTGGGTAACAAAGGGCTATGGGGCAAAAGGGGCAGTTGAAGGAAACATGATTTTAGGAACCTCCTGACATCCATCCAGGTTCTCCTTATTATCAGGATCTCCACCCTCCCTCCTCACCTAACGATGATTGTGACAAAGGGATCGTTTTGGAAGCTCCTTCCTGCTTTTCTTTTTAATCATTTGCTTTCAAAAAGGACCGAAAGATCTGAAGATGGGCTCGCTTCCAAAAAGTAAAGGCTGGGAGATTAAGGCCAAAATTGAAAGAGTAAAAAGACTATGCAGAAAGCTTTCAGAAGTTACATGTAAGATGGGGACAAAGGGCAGCCAACACTTGAATACGTCTGTAGAAATTAGGATTTTGCTTGTAATGGTTCAAGCAGCTTTACTGACTAGCCAAAACATGTCAAAGTTCATGAGAGTTTGCCAAACATGAACAGTATTCACTATTCACGAGCTTTTCTCACTCACAAAAACCATTGGAGATATTTTTGGCTCCTGTCACAAATAATAGGTTACCATTTGTTTTGATGTGTAATTTCTTTCTTGCGTGTATCTCATTTTCGCTGTGCAACCCAGAGGTCATCAGAACATACAGCAAATGGACTAAAAATTGTACTCAATCAAGCGAAGAATAACAATAGTTATTTAAAGTAATAAGTAACATTGTGGAGCGCTTCACAATTTATAAAAAGAATACGGTAATTTACCGCAACTGGTGTTTTATTGTGCTGAGCTGGACATTTTTATGATCAGAATGAACACCATGTGCACTCCAGAGACCTTCGAAGACAAAAGAGGATGTTTTCAATAGGAATAAAGATTAATGAAGGTCTAACCTGCCTTTATAGGTGTTTGCTCAAGCGACAAGAACCGAAATGATTCTGGCCTAACAAATCCTCTCTACATATCCTTTGGATTTTCTCATTTGGTTTATATAATGGTTTCGCATTTGGTTCGTATAATGGTTAAAAAAAGAAGATAAGGCAAAATAACTGACATCATAAAAGAGAATGGGATTTTTTTTTACGATTATTGCGCGTTAAATAAAACGATATAAACGAAAGCATCTTTGAGTCATATGTAGCTTTATAGGAGGCCTTTATAGGAGGGCTTTCAAAACGCAACAGAACTCACAGTTTTGTGCGGCTAATAATGACAATTAGACACTGGGTCGGTCCTCATAAACTCAATGTGAGCTCCGCTCAACAGAAAGACCGGCTGGTTTCTTACGAGACGTTTGCACGCGTGCGTCTCCAAAGTTACCGTGTTTGTAAACAACACGCCGGCCTGCAAAGTGCATACATGCCTTATAGCAGCAGGACGTGCGGCTGTACACCTGTGTGATCTACAAACACATTTTTGCGATGAGACTGAGGCTGCATTAGTCAAATACACTAATGAGGAAAGATTTTACCTCAGAAAAAAGGGGAGTTGTTTTTGTTTTTTTACAGTTAACGTGTGTTCTTGTAGCTTAACTGGTAGAGCATTATGCTCGATTCCCAGGGAACACATACTGATATATTGTATTCCTCAAATGCACTGAAAATTGCTTTAGATTAAAACGTCTGTTAAATGCCTAAAAAACAAACCTATGAGAAATATTAAATATTAAATGGCTGTATTGTGCCAGGAAATTGCCACAATTTTCGATATCTACACAAAAAGGAGAAAACAGTATTTTAACGTATAAAATAGATATAGTTCAATTTCATTCATCCTAGATGGTTTTATTAAGTCCACTAAGCAACTGATAATTAGTCTAAGAGTTTAAACTGACAGAAACAGCTACACCTGCTCATACCTGACGGTGAGCTTTATTCCCTCACAGCTGAAAATCTTTAAGCAGAATTCCAGTTTTAAGTTTCCACATCTGACACCTGCGACGCATGTGTTCGGCTGAGCTCGCTTCCTGCGGTTCCTGTGTTTTCTGTCTTCATTTCCCAGCTGGCGCTCGGTCAGCATCGCATTCAGCACCTCGATGTGTTACTGTGTTTACAGTGGTCCTCCAAAGACAACAGCGGATTCGTCTGCGCCGTTTCCTCGCGCGGTATTATAGAGGCACCTCGCGGACGCCAAATAGTTCCAGATCTTTTTTTTTTCCCCCCTCAGCTGAGATTTACAAGCCTGCAGAATCACAGATGTGTGCGACAAATAACTCAATGTCATTTGGTATTACATTTGCACTGTACAAATGATTCCTTCAGCTTTTGTCCAGTAGAGATCTTAAAAACACTGCAAAAGCTATTTAGGTTTTGTTTACAGAGAACGTATCTTAAATATAAGTGTATTTTGGCTGAGCGCAGAGACAGAATTTTCCCTTTTTTAAATATAAACACGAAACAAGTGGAAAAACTTCCACTGCAGCAGAAAATATGCTTATATTGACGATACGTTCTCTGGAAAGAAGTTTAATTTATCGCCTAGTGCTGCTTCTCCAGTAAATGTGTCTTATTTTAAGATTTATAGATATTTTCACTAGAAAAAAGCTGTTTTTAAAGGATCTGTTGCTTTATATCTGTAAATGGTGTCAGACTCAAAACCAGACCTCCAAAGAAAAGCATGTTGAGAAGACTGTTCTTCAAAATGACCTCAGAGAAAACATTCAAAGTGACCTATTGTAGTGTGTTCTGTTTTTTCTTGTCCTGGGGAAGAGACATCCATCCTTTGAGCACATGGATGCCTGGTTTTCAAATCAGCAATGATAAGAGTGTCTTTGGAGGGAAAAACACGTCTTTCTAAACTAGACTTCTGTTCCCTGTTTTCTGCTCCTCAGGTCTGATGGAAATCCGATCTGTCAGTGTGGGAGTTGTCGCCATCAAATCTGTCAGCACCGGCCTCTACCTGGCCATGTCCAAAAAAGGCACGCTTTTCGGATCGGTAGGTACATCCCATAACAAGGCCAGCAGAGATAAAAAGAAACCAATATTACAACTGAATTAAAGACGTTTTTTTTTTTGATAAAAATGAACTTACACAACCACAAAGTAATCTGTAAGGTAAAGTAAATCATTCACGCGGAAACCATCAATAAACTGTTATTTGCCCCAAACACGCTTTTAATATTATAATTTGACTTGAACCCGAGTCTGTTGTGGCTCACTGTTTCTGCGAAGCTACCCAGCTACCTGGAGAACATTCTCAGAATGTTGTCTAATGTTCTCTAAAAGTTCTCTTAAAGTTATCAAAAACGTCTTGCAGTAACATTACTAGCATGTTTTTATAACATTATATATTATATTAAAAATGTTATTCCTACGGTGTTAGTGGAATGTTTTAAAAAGTTACAGAATTTAAAAAAATGATTGAATAACGATCTTTACAAGCAAGCCATGACATTAACACAACATCTAAAAACCTGAATATTTTTATATATATATAGTTTCTACAACATTCAAAACAAAATTTTTAACATTTTCACAACTTAATGTAAACGTTACGGGAACGTTCCTACAACCTTAAATTGCTAGCTGGCTAGTGCGTGCCTTCAGACCGTTGTTTGTGGCTTGTTTAATAAAGACGCCTATTTGCATGGTGTCTGAGAGCTTTAACTGCTCTCTGAGAAATCGCAACCTGGCAATCTGTCACCCAGCCACGATAAGATGGCTTACAGATGCCTCTATCCTTCCTCCAGTCCCCAGAGTAAACATGACAAACCTTGGGAATCACTCAAGACCAACGCACCCTTTCTGTCAAGCGCTTTCAGAGTTACACAGAAACAAGTATTAGTCACATTCGCTCACTCATTATCAGACGGCGGGCGGATCAGATAAAGCTGACTCATAAAGAACCATCGTCTTCCTCATTCGTGAGAGCTTTGATCATGTGGTGGAGTCTGAAGTTCTAAAACAAACACACGAACAAACAGCCACAGAAAAAAACATTAAAATGACATTTGAAATGCGTTGATGTGTACATTCAATACTCACTCTACGCTCTTTATTTCATTCACCGCAGGTCAGATACAACCCCAGCTGTAAGTTTAAAGAGCGCATCGAGGAGAACGGCTACAACACGTACGCCTCCCTGCGCTGGAGGCACAAAGGAAGGCAGATGTTCGTGTCGCTCAACGGCAGAGGGAAGCCGCGGAGGGGACACAAAGCCAGGCGACGGCACCCCTCCACTCACTTCCTCCCAATGCTCCCCACATAGCTGGACTCTCCTGCGTCTCCTGTCCTTCATGTCCTCCACCCCGCATATTTCCTTGTATGTTTATTTGATGGGGACTCAAACGTTACGAAGCTGTTTTTTTCCCTCAGTACTGTCTGTCACACAGTACATTAACTTATTACTCAGCTTGAGGTGCGGTGAGGTTTAATGCCAGGCTGTTAATGTAATGTAAATAGAGGTTGGGTTATTGTTGAGTTAACTAGCATTTACAGCGTCTATCTGAATTCCTACTGACATACAGACTTCTAACTGATATTTCTGATATTTCACACATGAAACCGAATTCAGTTTAAACTTGTTGGAAAAATGGACAGATGTGTTCAGATTGTTTGTATGTACCTTTAGGGCAGCGGCTTCGAATCGTCTTAAATCTTGAATCACGGACTTTAAATCGCCAATCTGCAAGAATAATCTCACACCTGCCCGTTAAAAGAGACTTTTACATACACACATTTTGTATTCCACCTTCCTCTGCCAAAACAAGGTCATCGAGCGTCAACGTACAACAGAATGCTAATCTCCATCGAAAACAACATGATACAAACAAGACAACACAAGGCAGACCTGTTTACGCGAGACTTTGAGATTATCTGTTTTTTCTCTCATTTTGACACCGAAACGTATCGGCTGGTTCCAGCATTCATACGACTTTTAGACGAGTCGAATTCAACATCTGAAAATCAGACGTGCAAACAGATTCAGAGCTCGAATTTCCATTTAGCATAACAGACTTCCTGTTACGCTCTGAAAAGGGGTTTTTATATCCACGTGTTCTCACTATGTCACATTAACAATTTTTCCTCGTCTTGTCGTGAAATAGAACGTTTAATATATTTCAACCTTTTGAACCTGCTGTTTGGTTGTGATGTTTTCGTCTGTATTCTTCAAAACCGCAGTCTGCTCCACGTACGGGTGAGAATCTGGCTTCATCCGCGTGCCACCGACCACAACTGCATGTCCTGACTACTAATGATGGGCGACACCTGCTGAGCGGTTAGCTGTGGCACACATTCCCAAAACGCCGTCCAAAAAGGCGGAATTTTAGCCGCGCGAATGGAACTCTTGAGTCGAAACGGGAGTCTATTTTCACCTGTGCCGCTTCGCTGGCAGTCTGCTAAAAGCTCGGCTGGAGTTCTTCACCCATCTCACCTGTTAGTCGAGAAGGAAAATGAACACAGGATTTTATTCAGAGTGTGTAATGTTGGTTGACATTATGTATAGCTGCACGTGTCTGAATGAGGCGATGAAACTAATGTGTTACAGCGGAGTTCTGTGGCGTATTTTGGCGGTTTATTAGCCCCATTGGTTTTCAGCTCGTGTGTACGTTTAACACCAACAAAAATCCCTAATGCCACTGTTCCTTACATTCCACTTGGAGGATAGAAAAGGTCTATTCAGAAGAAAAATCCCACCACATAGAGGGGCAAAAAACATAGCGACGTTTAACTGCGATTTAGATTGTTTTAATTAAATAAACAAAGACTGTTTTTCAGGATCTGATGTTTAGCCTGCAGGTGTTCCATAGAGGCAAATCATTGTATAGATAAACTGTAAATGTTCAGTATTTATTTTAAACTAACCGGAGAAGATTCCATCTGGGACAAAACTAAATTTCACGACGTGATAAATAAGCAGAAAGCTTCATGAAGATCTTCCCATTTCCATGACAACGAAAAAGTGATGCCAAGTTAATTTCGCTTTCAATTTCTCCGTGACCGAATTATTGGAGCTATTCTATCCAAATTTGACCGCTCCGTTCTCCTAGTGCACAATTGTCTCATTTGTGTCTTGTTTCATGTGTTTATGTAAATTTTAGGAGAACAATCTAGAGACCATGTTCATAGTTAAAAGAAACATATCTGGTATTTCTATGAAATTTCTCACACTTATCCAGACTAAAAACCAATAAAAATATTTCTCTGGCTTTTATCAGGCAAAAACTGAATATCTTAAGTTCCATTTTCTCTATTTTTCATCTATTTTTCTTCGCATCTTCAAGTAAACGCACTTTACGTTTCTGCCTTGCCCTGCACACGCAGCCCAGGAATTCAGCCTGCAGTGCAGAGTGCGTGTTTATGCCAGTTTTTCGCTTGAAAGACACAGAAAGACACATAAATGAAGCGTCTGTAATTATCATTGCTGCTCTACTGTCCTGTCAGTTCGTTCGCCAGGGAGACCGGAGTGATCTTTTGGCAGCGCTGGGACGACAGATCAAAGCCGTGGACCTTTGATCTGTGGTAAAACAGCCCGCAAACGTTCCTTTGGAAAATCAGGATGGAATGCCTGAGAAAACAGACGACAGGACCCTGAAAAACCTGGCGTGGACATCTCCTGTCTTCCTCCATTTTCAGGCAGCGGTGGCAGTTTGATTGTTCAGGTTTTGTGTCTTTAACTGTCAAACAGTGATGGATAAACGTTTAGAATATAGAATGTTGGCTAATGTTCTTTAAATGTTTTTACTCAAGGCTATCGAAACACTTTTTTAAACATATATGATATGATATAATATGATATGATATATACATGCCTATATATGTATATGTGTTATATATACGCATATGTGTGTGTATATATGTATAATATATATATGTATACACACACACACACACACATACATATCAAAAATGTTATTTATTATTAAATATATGTTATTTAAATGTTTATATTATTAAGTTGTTAGTGAAAGATTTTCAACATTTGAATAATATTTTATAACCAAGCAAAAATGTTAATACAACATTTGAAAACTGGATGTTTTGAATGTTCCTAGAACTTTTACAATAATACAATTTTTAATGTTTGTATTACTTAATAGAAACATCAGGTATTAGGGAAACGTTCTTACAACCTAACATTGTTAGCTGGGTAGACAGTGGGCCCTCTCTCTATGACAAAATCTATGAGACATTGCCTGCCCAAAAATCAACAAATCACTCTGTTCTACTAAAATAGCTCAAACATTATTTGATTTAAAAAGCAAAATATATATGTGTGCTTTATTTGCAAATTTTAAAACACTAGACCGTTCAACCGTGCACGATACGTAAGGACAGGCAGAGAAACGAAGCGTACTGTACACCAGGTCTCATACTGTAAGTCGGAAAAAAAGCGCAACATATCTACGCGATCAACATTTGAATCTCCTCAGTGTTTTCAAAGTATATACAGTTTGCCTCATAAAGATCTCACTCATTTAGAGAAAAATAAATCTGTTCAATGTGTTTGGGTCACACTTCAGATTCGCTTTAAAAATGATCCAGTTTTATATGTAAACCAGTTATTTTTACTCCCAACGACGGTTCGAGTTTTACATGTGATTTTGATCAAATCCACTTGTGGATCAACAATCCAGCGTGTTAATGTTTATTACATACAGCATGAGTTAAAAACTCAGTCTGGTAGTGTTGAATCTGTCGGTTGCTTTCTGTCCTTGCCAGACAAGATTCATCATAGCGTTGAATGTCATCACGTCAAGGATTAGCATTAGCAACCGGCTGTACACAGATCCCGGAGTGCTGCACGCGCCTCGCGGACCTCACAAACCTCGCCGCTGTTGTGGTATGCGCCGCCACAGACTCGGGCACCATTTTGGCATCCCCAGAATGTCTGCAGGAAAGCCAAATGCTGGCGAGTGGCTTGAGCAGACGGCGGAGGGGGGCGGTGAATAGAGCAGAACTGCGCTGCTGTCCATTGTTATAGGTTTTGAGCGGCTGAAACAGGCCCTGTATTGGCTGCAGTCCCATTTAACATCGTGAGGTTGTCTTTGGCTTTTGAGGGGTTGGGAAAGGCATACGACAGGTCCTTAACCACGCCAAACCTCTGTCTGTCTTGCCCTCAGAGTTCAGCCTGTGTGTGTGTGTGTGTGTGTGTGTTAGAGAGAAAGGTTTCTTTGGGGTTAGACTGTCTTTTGTCACAACCTGTGCTGTGATTTTTCCCAGGATAAACTCACAGGGGCTCCGACAGCTCCAAGGTTTCTCAAAAGCTCTTTCTGTATTTTTCCTCTCTGATTGTTTAAAGTTAAGTTTTCATCCGTGTCTTTTCCTCCTGTCGAACGCATTTGGTAAAATAAGCTCGTCGAGCTGTGACCGGGGCATTTGTTTTGGGCTCCTTCCATTGGGTTAGTACGGGACTTACGGTGCACATGACCAATCAGGTTTCAGCTTCAGCTGTCTGAAGGTAACTCGATATGGCCGGCACAGGCTGGTTTTATCCCGTTTATGAACCTGTTTAGATGCACATTCTGTTTTGAGCACAGTAACAGTGTTCAGAAATGAATTTGACATTTTTTATGTCATGTATAAGTTTCACGTCTGAAATGAAGCTAAAACGACGAAGCATCAATAATTAAAAAAAAAAACTTTTTTTAAATTAAATTTAATAATAGAATCTCACACCTTTGGGGATTTAATATAACTTAAGTAACAGAAGATTCCTGCCAGTTTACACCCATATTCAGTTTGATACATCGGCAATTAATAATAGAAAGGGTTGTATGTACACAAGCTGAATGTACCATAACAATATGCTGTATGACATCCAGCCTAAACTCGCATTAAGCCTGAAGGGTGAGTAGCGCCCTATTCTGGTAGAAACTGTGCATTGTAACACAAACAACAAGCTGTGAAATAGCGCCCCCTGCAGGAACATACGTTGAAATGACAAAAATCACATTGTTTACTACAGCATAAATTGTTTAGTAAGCAAAATGGCTATTACTGAAAAAGGAAATGAATTTTTTTTTTTTTTTTTTGCAATTTTGACTCTTTTCTGTGTTCAAGGGTTTTCACTAAAGCAGAGCTGGTCCTTTAACATGAGGCTTACAACTACACTACGTATCTAGATGTTAGTTTAGACACCAAAAAGCAGAAATAATGTTACTGGTCCATTAACCTGAAAACCTGCAAAAGGTTAAGATGACGGACTGCTAATCCATTGTGCTCTGCATGTGAGAGTTCAAATTCCATCCTTGATCAGATTCTTCAGGGGGCAATCGTGGCCTAATGTTTAAAGGGTCTTTCCTGTAACCCAAAAGCAGCAGGTTCGATTCCCAGAGCTGTTAGTATATGACTGAGGTGACCTTGACATTTCCCCCAGTTGCTCCTCAGGCGCAGCAGTGATAGCTGCTCAATGTGCTGTGTGTGTGTGTGTATGTGTGTGTGTGTGTGTGTTCACGACTTACTGTGTGTGTGTATGTGTGTGTGTGTGTGT
>JAZGTJ010000158.1:0-41981 GCA_036877575.1 Botia almorhae
ACACTGAAGCGCTCTAGAGCGACACTGAAGCGCTCTAGAGCGACACTGAAGCGCTCTAGAGCGACACTGAAGCGCTCTAGAGCGACACTGAAGCGCTCTAGAGATGCGTTTGTTAAAGTCATGAGATTGTATTTTTACCCTTTTAGACCCTGTGAACCCTTCTGCTTCAGTAAAGAAGTAGGCAAAGGGCATGAGGAAGACCAGAGAGAGGTTTGAGAACAAGAAGACTAGGTTCCACAATCCTGAAAGAAATACAGAGAGAGATTATAATAATAACACTTTGCTCTATATTTTGCTTTAATAGTAACAGGATAATAGAATAGAAAGAATAACACCTATCAACCACTAGAGGGCAACCCCCTGCCATTCCAACTTCTATTAGCTCGCCTCATGAAGCCTGATTTACTTTTTTGTCACTTGGCATTACATTCTCCGGTTAATTCCATTCTTATCAAATACAATACAAATACATTAAACAGAAGAGAGTTAAATTTAGCTCAGGCTGCGAAACAATAACACTGACGCATTATAAGTCACACAAAACACAGGTAGAATTAAAGCAAACGGATCAGTTGTTCTGTTGGGTGTGTTTGTGTACCGTGAATGAGCGAGCCATTGAGCCACTGCATGTAGTAACTGTGAGGGAATGTGAGCAGAACTTCATTGGACAGGATGGAGATGGGCAAGAGCAACACCGCGCACACGGCGACCGACAGGGTGAACGTACACAGCCAGAGTCTGCAGAATAAGTGACAGACAGTGAAGACAGGCAGAGGATGTGTGTTAGCACCTCTTTACTGGTGCCAGTGGTAAAGGGAGGGGGGTTGTAAATGCCACGCTGGAGGGCCAAAGGGCAACTGTCCTGTTATTAGCGTAAGGTTAAACTGATCAAGAGCCAATTAGTAAACAGAGAGTTGTTATAATGTTATATAATGCAGCTTTTTAACTTAGTACAAAGGCTGTTTCAATAGGTAGCATGATTATGCTGCCTCATAAGATGCCTTGTTTTGTCCAAATCTATGGCAACCCATAATGCATTGCGACAAGCTCACAAACAAACATATTTCCATTTCAGTTTATGGGCTTCCATTTTAGTTAGGATGTTGCTGTAAGACAGCTGCCTATGTAGCGTTTGCCAGGTTTTAAAATGAAGGCCGAGTGTTACAGCAGTTTAGTTTGTCCTTTAAGTCCCTTAAAATATCTATACATTTAACACACAGAATAGTGTCGATTACTTACGCAATTTTGTTGACAATGGCATCCTCAATGTCATCTGCGGGCAAAAAGGAAAAGGAAACAGATGTATGTTCGTCAACACATGCAAACTGCAGACATATTGATGCATAGACTCACACAGTTCAGCCCTGAAACTCGCATTCATTATTCTGACATATTTAAGTAGAAAAATGAAAAAGTCTTTGTTTTGATTGGACCAGACATAATACAGGGGCAGGGCTATCTGTTTGTCCGATCAATGGCAGATGGTGCTTGAAACTTGTTTGGAAACAATCGTTATCTCAGCAGTTTAGTTCATCTAGTTAACTAGTGCGACTAGTGCAAATTTATGCAATGCACCATTAGGCAATCTTAAAAACATATCTGACATATTAATTTGCACATCAAGGAAAACAATATCTGTGTGAAAAGCAATTAGTCTGATTAGCAGGAATATGAGATGTACATGAAAATAAAAAATAAACTCGCCCAAGACGACAGCTGCGGGGCAGAACCGTTTGACATTTTTTGAGAATGTTATAAACAACAGCGTAATGCAGAACAGGTTTCTGCACATATCCTTCCAAACAGCCAATATACAACCTGAAGAAACAGCTCTAGTCCTCCAACTGGTTCACATAACATAAATTGGCAACAATCCACATCCGCTAAAAAGTTACAAAACACCTACTGACGAATCCATTGGTGTTTCTAAACATTTATCAAGGCTAGAGATTGATGGCTGGACTAGTTTAACAGAAATGTTCTTGGAAAGAAGACAACAGGCCCCGTCTAAACAAGCCAAATATGTTTTGAATGTTCATTAATGGAAAATCAAGGACACTACGAGAGTCAAAGAAACAGCCTACAAACTTTCCGCAAAGTAGGTATAACAGAACAGAGAGTAATTATGGGGTGTACTCCAAAACATGAGGTAGTGTCCTCTTCTGAAACCTCCGGCAGGGCTTAGATAGGGGGGCTATGTTTATCTCCCTGGAACATTCCTTGTCCATACTGCTGCCCTCCTGGAATGTTATGTAACTTCTAAGCAGCAATCAAAACATCTTGACTCCTCTGTTTTACTTTAAATACCACCCCAAAATAATTTGCCAAATAACAAAGGAGAACAGGTATATTTTACAGTGCACACTTGATAGGAACTTGCTGTAACCAAACAGGACATTGGAGGAAACAACAGAACTGAGACCATGTCAGGTTGTGCTGACCCACTAATAGTTAGTGTTTTACAAGTTTAGCTGTAAGAACAGCTGTAGTAGTCACAGGTGTGCTTTGATGGATTGGACTATATGCAGCCAACTGTTGAGGGTTCGAGGGGGGGGGGGTGCAGGGCTGTTGAGTAGAATTTAAAAAAACTTACCGGTGACAAACTCCGCATTCTTTTTAAAGTGGGTGAGAATGAGATGAGACAAGATGTACAGGCAACTAAAGAGTAGCACGCAAATCTAAAGAAAAAGGAAATTAAGAATTAGGCTAAAACATTATTGAGCATAAAAGTAACATGAAATTATTTACATCATGACAAGCATGATGCAAGCATAACAATAACAAGTAATTACACTTGTCTTTCATATCACCTGGAGGAAAAAAAGACATTTCAAAGTCAAAAATATTTTGACACTGTAGATCAAGCGACAACGTTTATACACGATCCCTAAATGAAATGAAAATAAGTTACTTTTCCACAAAGGGTTCTGTGTATGGAACAAAAAGGGCTATTGTAATCGCATTGAAAAGGAGGGCGGTACAATTATTCAAGATCTCTCATTTTAGGTACCACATAAGAGAGTCTGATTTGCTTGGAACTCTAAGGATCCAAATATTCTCAGAAACATCTGCTGTTTGAGCAATGCAGTTAATATGACCAGTCTAATCAAGAACACAAGTACAAATACAAGATGTCAGCTATCAGAAGTTATCAAGAACATTTTACAGAGACTGAACCGAGATCAGAGGTCGTGCAGTTCCCTCCAACACAGCCCTGTTATCACTGATACCCGCTGCTGTGCTCAGTCCAGATTGACTTTACAGCTCTGTGACATAAGAACTTCTAATCAAAGGAACAGGGTTGCATAAACTGCATTGTGTGACCGACAAAAAAAAGAACACAGTAATTAAAAATGGAATCAATGAACGGTGTCCTTTTTCAAAGCCAGCTGGCTCTTACAATACAATGTTAGGGATCAGAATTCCGCACGAAAGAACATCCTTAATATAATCGTGAGGAGGACTGTAGTGATGACAGCTGGAGGCTGATGATTATGCCTCAAATGCAAATGAAGAGCTAAACGAGGTAGAGGTGGGATGAGCGATCACAGCAGCAAAACATGACAACATACACAAAATATTTCCATCGTGTTTACAACATGAAATGCTGCTGTTGACTAACAACTCTCGTACACAGCAAATTTACATGTATTTAATTAAAGGCTGAGTAGGCAATTTTGGAGAGGCTAGCAACAGCAAGCTAGCTTTGAATAATAATATTTTGCATAATATACCGCCATCTCTTTAGAGCTATCTCCAAAGCCACGCCTCCTCCAACATAACGCAGTTTGACAGGCAAGTAGGACATCCTATCATTGCATTTGGATCGAATGTAATGATTGGACGAACATCTTATGGTCCTGAGACTTCCACAGAAGACATACATTTACATAAATATATTTAGACCATTTTACTTAGTGATCGCCATCAGAATGTGAAGAGACTTTAAACCAGCATAACAAAATGTTTCTGTTATGCTTCTCATAACAAAAAAACAAACACTCATCCCGCCTTTAACATTATATGTAACACAAAAATACAAAATCACTAATCTTTGATTAGTGGCGAGTTAAATTTTTAAAAATTAAGTAGTGAAAAGCATTACCACACAACAGCCAGTACCACGTTGTCATCAAATAACCACTCATCAAAATCTCTATTTGGATTATTCCAACAGAGGAAGCGCTCTTGTATTCACAGTGGAGGTTTACTGATAACAGAGCTGCTGTAGGAATACTTGCATGCCTATGGTCCTCTAATGCGACAACTGACCTGTTTTTAAGGTATGAGGTCTTCACGTGGAAATACTATCATAAGTAAATGGGTGAGATGTAAATGAAAGCAGCATGTCCTAAAGCAGAAAAGAAGACTGAAAGGATGAGGGAGAGGACAGGAAACGGGGATTTTGTCTGCATACAGCTGTGAAAACAACATGTGTATTGTGATTGTGTGATACATCTTTGGACCTTTGAAGGGCGTTTATATTAATAAAACACATTTACTTGCTCGGTTACTTCAGTCACAACATACAAAGAACCAGAAAGACCTCAAGATCCTTTTTGAAGGAACCCATGTCCTCAACACTGCTAGCTCCAAGGTCTAGCCACACCTAAGATGATGAAACCATCTCCTATTTCACTAATCTTTCATAATCCATAATCTAAAGGCAATGGAGGTCTTATTTTGACAGGGTGGCTTCAACAGCTTAAACACTCTGAAACTTAAACCTCATTCATCTGCTCCAGGTAATCCTTATTGCACAATAACACATGGACTGATGCCTGAAATATTTAATCAAAACAGAGTATTTAGCAGAACAGACAGTTTTAAACCATATGTGAATTGGCCTTATGACAAACAACACATTGTGTGCTGGGTTAGATCAGCTATCAAAACAGTAATGAGACAGAACTCCTAAACACTTGATTTGGCCGGGCTGTCAAGGACAAAAACAACTGATTTGGCTTTATAGTTTTGCTCATTCTACAGATGAGTAATAAAAGACAACTAACCATTTAAAATGACAAAACTTTACGGCAATGCTTCCTAAGTCACTTCCATCAATGTGCCTCGAGTTAGCTTGCACGAGGAACTATTACAACGAACATTACAAGTATCTATTCGTATCCAAAGACACTCTCAGTACATTCTCAACAAGTATGCTAAATGTCTGCAGAGGAGCACAAACTTTCTATTGTGCGCGACTGAGCAACATGTTCAGATATGTACCTTAATAATGCGCGTTACTCACTGCATTCTTTATTCTTTCACAGTTGGACTGATGCCAGATCAGCTATTCCCTGTTGACAACAGGTTGTCAACCTTTGAGAATTAACCAAGTGCAAAATGTTGATGTCATACACCATGCAACTGTTTCATGATAAGTTGGAAGTTCTAAGTTTCCAAGCGACCCTACCATCAACAAAAACACATACACACATATATATTCTTACATAACACTTTTAAACCCAGCACTTTCAGTGTAATACGGTTCATTTATACACTATGGCATAATAGCAGACCTATTAATTAACATCAGATTTACAGCCACAGAGATGATCAGTGACCGTGGCAACAGAAATCAATAACTATGACAGCAGGAGCTTTGCATTTTAGATCCGGTCCTGCCTACAGCCTGAGGCAGTAACAATAGATCTGATTTACATTATCTACTTGTGATCCATCTGTGCATTTCTTTGTAGGATTAAAGCTTTGTATCAGTCAAAACACTGAGAGGTGTATACATAGATGTATATGCACACACACACTTAAAATAAGTGAAAACATACTGTTTGAACAAAATGTTTGTTTGCACAGCAAAATAAAGGGCGGCTGCCCCACCAAGATAAACACTATACCTCCGAAATATACCTACGATATACCTACGAGGATACAGTGTGCACAAAATTCAGTATTTATTTACTATATACACAACTTAATTGTTTTTATTTGGAAAATTTGATAATCTAATACTCATACTGAAATATATGTACACAATACATATATACATATACACAATACATGCCTTCCACAAAACCGCTGAGTAAGAGCAATGTGTGTAAAGGTCGACTCCAAGTGTCCTGCTGCAAGATGTTTTAGGTCTGAAGTTCAGTTTAAGTTATGGTATGTTATTACGTGCAACAAACCTATTTATTTACGTGGATGCCAAATAAATTAAATTAAAAACCCTGAATCTCAGAATCACTAAACACATTTTCCATCAGGCCATCAAAGGGTCTCAATTGTTTTTAATAATTAAAGTTTTAATTAAGTTTGCAACGAAAAGCTGTGCATCACGTATCAGTGACGTGTTCTAAACAAAATGAGGGGGTTTGGTGAAAACCTACAGCTGCACAACCCCCCGCGTGCATGCACTAATGTTTTGTAAATATTGAGGAAGAAGAAGGTTTACATTTGGTTGTTGAAACACTTTTTAACGTGAATAAAACGGTTAAAAATGAAAATCTTATGCGAGAACATAAAGTTCTCCTACACAAACGCCTTCTTGACGTAACAGGTTTTCAGTTCGATAAACTCGCGCAATCACTCCATTGACTTCATTGAAATTTTCATTGATAGATCTCACTCCATCATAAGACACATTAGAGCGCATTCACACTGGAGCCACGATCTACGATACATGATAAACAAACTAACAGGAGTAAACAAAACAAGTAGCTTTAGAAGAAAACTCACAATGGTTTCTCGGACTCGGTCGTGGAAAAGTTGCTCTCTGATCGACACGTCGTCTGTGTCCATGCTTTGACACCATGCCTTGGATTATACTCGGTTCTAAATTTTAACGTTTCAATAGATATTGCGTGAGAATTTTCTTAAGTTAAAATTGACGAAGAAAGCTTATTTCCACATCAAGGCATTGAAGTTACTCCGGTTTAGGTCACCAAGGGAACTGTTTAATTCGATTTCATTCTTTGTAAAAGGTGGATAAAGGTTTTTTTACACTGAAATTCACCTGCTAACAAACAAACTGTAACCACCACGGAACCGTGCGAGCTGATGTGTTCACGGATGCTCTTAGTCGTAAAGTTAAAATCGTTCTCAAACTCCAGCTACAGGAGGTCCGGACTGTGGGCGGGGAAATGGGCGGAGTTTAGAATTTAGGACTAATGAACCTTGATCAACAAAGTACATTTGCGTAAGATTAGTTGAAATGTTAAAATGTGTTGCGTGAAGTAGTTGGGTCAATAAGATATACATTACAATTTTATTTCAATAAGATATACAATACAATTTTATTTTAAAGTATACAATTTTTTTAATATATGGACGTGTTGCAAGGCCTCCAAACTGTCATCGTGTTCTGCATAAAATATGCAATTAAATGCATGTACGTAGAGGAATTCATTTTACTCCTAGTAAAGTCTAATGTTTGTATATTTGATATGTCAGTTTAGTCTTTTATGACCCGTGTCATCATCTTACCAAAGTCCACAATGACGCAAATGCGGAAGTCCATAGGTGAATTTATTCTGAGAAAGTGAATGATTTAAAATTAAAGTTGACTTTTAAGCAATGATGTTTCGCTCCTTATTATATTTTTAACGCGACCTTTGTTCTGACACATCTCTGAAACCGGATGGTGTATGAAGCTAGACTTGCAGAGTCCCAGGTAGGACACGAATAAATTCGTGAGTCGAGTCATTTTGAAATGAGTAAACGCCAGTAATGTAACATTAGTAATATGATCGAGTAAAAATAAAATTATTTAAAAATTAATACAAACATTTTAATAACTATAAATAAACAAAATAACTACAGCGCATATATATATATATATATATATATATATATATATATATATATTTGTGTCCAGAAAATTTACCATCATAAAACAAATACATTTTCATAACAGTGGTATTATATTTATTTTTTCACCTCTTCTCAAGCGCCTGTGTACAGCTAGAATGACCCAATGGCTAAGAAGCTCATGATAACTTATGCCTTATGGGCCATGGGTGGACCACTCGGCCTTCATCACATTTACCTGGGGAGAGACAGCCATGCTCTCTTGTGGATGCTCACCTTGGGTGGTTTTGGCATTGGCTGGGCAAGAGAGTTCTTCCGTATTCCATCTTATGTGAGTGAGGCCAATCAGAAGACAGAGGGAGCTCGAATCACACGTCAACCTGCCACTCCACCGCCCATAGGCCTGATTCGGTTTACCGGTCAGGTTTGCGTTGGCATTTATTTTGGCTCGGTTGCTTTAATAAGCCTTAACTCTCTTAGTTTTTTCTACTTCCTTGTGCTGCCGCTAAGCATAGGCGCAGGTGTGCACCTGGTGTCCTCTGTCGGCCAACAGACTTCTGATCTACACAAGACCCTTGTTACATGTATAATCACCTCATCCATCTTCTATGGGAGCAGTCTGTCTCCACTGCCCATCAGCATTGCAGCCAGTGTCACTGCTGCTCAGCACCGCACTATTAAACCACCGCGGCCTGCCAGGTATCCCTCAGAGCCACTGGGTGAGACACTCTGCCTATATGCTGTATGCTCCTATATGCCCATTTATGGAAGTAATATATCTCATATATCCATCCCCCAGACACACATCTATTATAAAATATACAGTGATATCTCACTCGCTCTTTATTATTTAATTAACCAAATGTGTGTTTTTCTTCCCTAAGGGTCTCGTCTATTTCGTCTGAGTTTAGGTGTGCTTGCTTTCTCCGCTCCACTCGGTTACTGTGTTTTCCACAACACTACAGCCACGTTGTACTACATATCAGATTGTATAGCAGCCCTGCTCGATTTCTTCTGGTTCATTCCCTGGCTCAAAGGAGTTCTGGAGTTCTTCCTGTTGCTGCCATATCGTCTTCTGTGTGCCCTGACAGGAGGGGGTTTCTATGAGGACAGCTGGAAAAAAATGTTAGAAATACTTCTTAACGAATACAGTAAGAAAGAAACAGAGGCTCTGAAGGTGAGTTAATATTAGAGTTTAGAGTTTTTAAGTGGCCAATCAACAGGTTGCATAACAATTATAGTGTTTAATGATGTTTGTGTGATATTATTGTTACACCAATTCATTGTCAATGTCATGTTGTCTTGTTCTCAGGTACTAGCATTGCCTGCAGAGGCTTCTCTGGAGGAGATAACTCGCAGTTATAGGGAACTGGCTAAAGTGTGGCATCCAGACCACAATCCCAAGCAACAATCAGAAGCACAACAAATGTTTATTCAGATACAAGAGGCGTACGAGTTACTTCTTAGCAGACATAAGCCACAACGAACAAGATGATCTGAAGAAGAGGGCACATACCTGGTCTAATGAAATGAGTGTAACTCTTTCCAGACAAGACATGTTTTTCACTATTCAAACATGTTACTTGAGCTCGCCTCTACTTAAAGGGACAACTAAGTATTTACTGCCATCTCGCGGCTATAGTAAGAACTTGGTGTACGGGTTTTGTATTGAAAGACGGTATCATTTTAAAAGGCCACTGATTTGTTTTTGCAACGTTCAGATTCATAATAAAACACCGTGTTTATCTTTGTGTGATTGAATTGAATTTCATATTTAAATAGTGCTAATTTATGTAATCCAGGCAGTATAATGTCCATTTTACTTCAGACAGAATATGGACAACGTGATGAAACATGAATATGATCATGTAAGAAAAGATACATAATATTTAGAAATACAAGTATTAATGTTATTAAAACATTTCTAAGCAAGACTAATACAATTACCATAAATGTACTATTAATAACTGATTTTTAATAAACTGATTAAATAATTAATTTGTGGAATATATGTCGTACATATTGTGGTGATCTTGAATATGACTTAGATGAAACCACAAGACATTTGCACCGTGCGCTTAATATTTCCTAACATGTGGGAGCAGGATCGATGCATCGGTAATCTCTCTTCATTATGGATCTGAGCCTCAGCTTTCGGTTATAGGTTATTCGGGCCTGTATCCCGGCATGGGCCCGGAAGTTGTTTGGGGTTTCAGGTAAAAGATCCCGGAGATGCTGCCTTCGCCAGAGAAAACAAACGGCGCTCCTGCTGTATAAATACTGCAATCACAGTCGATCGTCAGGTAAGAAAAAATACTCGACGTATAAAATCAATACTTGTTATAGAATAAAAAGTGACGTTAGGTCAGGTAAATGTGCTCGGATCGGGAGGGTTTGCGCGGCTAGACGGCATCTGTCGAGTGCTGGGTGCCATAGCAACGCCAAAGGGCTCTCGGGAAACATCATTCCGCTTTAGTTTGTCAGGTCTGAATGTCGCTCGTATTTCAGTTTCAGAGGCAGCCGATTGGATAACGTTGAGAGCAACGTTAGTTTTTCCGTTTGCGAAGGAGTTTACCGATGTCTGTGCTTTATTGCGAGCTGTCACGTCTCGTTAGCTGGTTAGCAGCGGTGGCTAGCTAGTGTCGCTCCAGACAGAGCAGGATTGACATGATTCTGCGTGCTGTCAGTCTTACCCAGTGGTACTTGAGTTGTTTTATTGATAGTGCATGGAAAATTACCGGACCTTCGAGAGGTTGTGCACGATCATGGTGTTGTGATCTTCATTGTTTTTGTTTTGGTTGTCAGTCGTGCGCTGTTGCCATTATTGCGTTTATTAGACATCGGCGTAAATTCGTGGGATCTGCCTGTCAGCTCTGTCGTGCCATCATGACAGAAGTACCTGTGTTTTCTTTCTGATACAAAACAAACAGGTTTTTCTAAATGGCACAGAGCCTGTTTGTTATTAAATGCTGTTAATTATTATTTGCATGATTATTGTTATTATTAGATTATTAGTTATGCTATAAAAAACTGCCATAGATAATGGTCAATAAGTTGTCAAGGAATAAAAGGGAAAGCTGTATGTATTTTGTCATCTCACTGCTCAGTGATATCTGAAAGTATCCATACATTGGACACCATAAATTGTTTTTATGTTATGTGTAATATTAATTAACATAAGATGTGATGCGATTGTACTGCGTTACAGTAAGGTCAAGTAGGAAGTTCATACTGATTTCAGGAAAGCTCAGTGTTTCAGCGTTCCTATTAATAAATAATATGTGTTAGTTTCTGAGCAGCAGCCAGTCAAAGTAACTCTTGCTTTTCTCTGGGTTAGTATCATCATTGATTTGTGTACCTGTCTGTGTTTTGATAGGTCGCAGAATAAGGGGAGGGCACGTTTTTGCATTATACGTTTGAGACAAGATTATATAGAATAGTCACTACAGTTTTGCTGTTGAGCTAGAAATGAGATCTTGAGCTGTGTGCATATCAATTACTCAGCTACTCAAACAGAACAACCACACAGGAAAGAAATTACAAAGTGTAAGTGAACTAGCAAGTGTTTTATTCATTTGAAATCAAAAGAGCCATTTATACGTCGTCATGGTTCTTTGAGTGCGTAAGTGGTAGCACTGCTGTTTCTCATTTTTTCACCTTGAAATGTGCCAGTATATGTAAGTCTTGTAAGAATATTTACTGACAAAAATGGATAACTTGAATGTACTGTAAGTCGCTTTGGATAAAAGTGTCCGCCAAATGCATAAATGGAAATGGAAATATTTGGTTTCCTAATTGTTGGCAATGTTAAAATGATAAATAGCTATATCAGTGAGGTTTGGTTTTGTGATTTTAAAGAATTGCTATAGGCAATGTTTTGACATGTTTTCTTGGGGCAGGCAGCTGGTGTGATAATGAATGCTGATGATTGCAATGGCCGTTCTTACTTGTCAGGTAAGAGCTTTTAAATACTTCTTATACTTCAGTTTTTCTAACAGACAGAACACATATGTTGCTAAATACAACGGGGTCCAAATAACCGAGGCCTCATCAGTGATTGTTTTCATTTAAAACTGGAAATAGAGGAAAGGTAGAAATATTTAATTTTCTGCACAATTCTAAATGTGAGCGAACTGGTAACATTTACCATGTTAAATGCCTTGAACAAATTGTCAGATATTCTTGTTCCTATTGAAGCTCACAGGATGCTCTTTGGAACATTCTCAGAACATGTGCATAATGTCAATAAAAAATATATGTACATTTTTTAGTTAAATTTGTTACTCAAATTGTTATGCCTATGATTTATTTGTATTTAAAATGTAATTAATTTATTATAAAATAGAATTACATTTATAATATATACTAATATTGCATTAAATAGCACATCATTTGCAAATTTTTGGCAAACAATAGACAATGAGTCAAAACAGAAACATCTAAGTGTTCTCGTGCTTTTGGACCCCCTCGTGTGTTCATGTTTTCAGGTAGTGGAGATTCTTCAACAGAGCGGGAGTTTTTCGCGGGGTTGAGAGGACCCAGTGTGAGCACACCAAATAGTCAACAATCGTCCCCCAGCCGCTCGCTCAGTGGTCAGTGTTTCTGTACATGATAATTTAAAAGTCACACATAAAGCCACACTGTATTCCTAAGCAACTAACACTGATTCTGCATGTAGCTAACTAGTACTGGTGTCTAGTAATGCTAAAGTCACTGGTTTGGTTCCCAGGACAGATGCATGATTTTCAATGTTTGATTCATTGATTCCACTGGAAGTTGCTTTGGTAAAAGCTCCTTCAAATTTCTCTCTGTGTCCAGCTAATTCTATCAAGGTGGAGCTCTACAGCGACGAGGAGGCGGGTGGTGCTCCACTGGCAGAAAGGAGAGCTGGGGAGAAGGATGAGGGATGGAAAGATGAAAAGGGGGATGTGGCAGAAGATGGTGCAGTGGAGATGGTTGGAGGTACGAGAGGACAGGCTGGGGGCGGTCGCGGGGAAATGGCCAGCCCTGGGCCCGCATCTCCCGGTCCAATTCGTCTGCCTAATGGGAAACTTAAATGTGATATTTGTGGAATGATCTGCATTGGACCCAACGTTCTAATGGTACACAAACGCAGCCATACAGGTAAGTGTTTCTTTCATTCCTGATTGAAAAGTCTTACTGACGATTAGCTTGAAATATGTACTAGGGCTGCACTGTCAATCAATGTAATTACAATTATAGATGCCATAATTAAATGATGAAAATGATGGAAAGTGTCATTTATAACATTTGTTTTTTTATCAGTTTCTGTTTTTAAATTGTGATCAATCACTTCAGTAACCAATGTATAAAACAACATAAATATATGCAAATGCCTCATTAGTGACTATTTTAATGGGCCGCTAACGCAAGTCATCCGCCATGTTGAAACGTTTGAGAGCGTTGTGTTTCTGTGCTTCTGCTATCACTGACTAACAAATCTTACCTGCTGTTATGTGAACCCAAACATTATAATTGCTAAACTAACACAATATGTGTAAAACAAAGGTTTTAGCTAACGCAACATTACAAGTTATCATAGTTTAAAACTTGTTCTATTGTGTTTATACATTAAAAACACAAACCAACCCATTGTCATCCGTGAAAGGTGGAAATTTATATCTCAATGGTTTTTACGAACGGAAGCTGAACAAAATTGTGGTTAAATGGAAAATTAATAGATTTTTACTATTAGCGATGACAGCAACGTAAATGTTGACCGTTCCAAGATGGCGGATGTATTGATGTGTCTGAAGCAGTTAAATATGGCATCAAAACATACATATCTATACGAAACACCATTAAATTAATTCAGAAACACAGTATTTTGTTTTTCTTGGATGTGTTGCCTCCATAAAAAATGTCAAGTCTTACACAAAATAAGAATTTCGATGTCAATACTATGCATTTAAATGAATAACTGCAATTACACCATGAAGGAAAATACTAGTCAGTTATGATTTTTGTCATAAGCGTGCAGCCCTAATACGTGCTGCTATTTTTTTTGGGTCCGCTGGGAAAACTGGTAGTCTTGGTCTCGGCAGGTGAACGGCCATTCCAGTGTAACCAGTGCGGAGCCTCCTTCACTCAGAAAGGCAACTTACTACGTCACATCAAGCTCCACTCTGGCGAGAAGCCCTTCAAATGTCCGTTTTGTAACTACGCCTGTCGTCGCCGCGATGCCCTTACAGGACACCTCCGCACCCACTCTGGTGAGTCCTCATTGGCGGGGAGCAGCCATTTGCGAGAAATAGAGAGAAAGACGGAGAGACAGAACTTTGTGGCTGGAAAATAAATGGATGGAAAAGTGTGTGGGATGGAAAAAAGCCTTTTGATGCAGCGCAGACCGAGCGCAGATTAACGCAGGCAAGGTCATTTCAACCTATTACTCCTTTAATGCAGTGCTGATTATTTGGCTGCCTAGAGCTGCAGTAAACTTCCTGTGAAACTTGTTGCGCTTCCAGGGGTCGTTTAATGAGAGAGAATAAGACCTCGCTGATCAGTTATGTAATGAAGTCAGGGACATGGCATAGACGATCAGACAACAATACGACCACGGTCTCCGCCACCGTCTGGTATGACATTTAGAGAATCGTGAAAACAGGATATCCTGCACGTGTTTTTAAATGATGTTGAAGAAGAATTCACCTGTATGACCCAAATCTGGCTGGCTCAGGTGCTTGACAACGCAGAGGTTCAGAGAAATGAGTATTCAGAATAATGGATTTCTCTGAAATGACGCACGTCTCATGAGCAAAATGGGCTGATGCAGGTTTTCATACTCTAGAAACGTCATAGATGAAAAGCACGTCAGTTCACTTATGGGGAAATTGTGACAAGGGAAATTCTGTGGTCTAACGAATCCTGTGGCAGTAATTACGGCATTGTTGTGAAATTATATTTAAAAACTGTATGGTTATAGCTCATTTTAATGTATATTTTTCTTAGACAGCACCTCGTGTTAGGTAAAGCGTCAATATTGTGTTATGTTTGTGTTTAGCCCACATAACGCCTGGTGTAACACAAGGGTGTGAAATGCACTTGGCTGATATTAATAAACTCCCTCTTTGGTATTTCAGTGTCCTCTCCTACAGTGGGAAAGCCCTACAAGTGCAGCTACTGCGGCCGCAGCTACAAGCAGCAGAGCACGCTGGAGGAACACAGAGAACGCTGCCACAGTTACCTTCAGAGTCTGGACCACCAGTCTGCTCACAACACCCAGCCTGCGCACGGTAGGAACATGATGAAACCACTTTGCAGTTACAAGGATGCCATTACATTCGTTTTTTCATGGCATCCTCTCGTCTCGTCGCTCAGGTGAAGAGTCTCATAACGTGGAGATGATGTCTGAACCTATGATCCAGTCCTCCTCAGACAAAATGACTTTTATTGATCGGCTGGCCAACAGCATCACCAAGAGGAAGAGATCCACACCCCAGAAGTTCCTGGGTAGGCCCACTGCTTTAAATAAATGCATACGCTGCATATGCTAAATCTGTATAGTACTGAATCAGCTTGAGGGCTCACTGGTTCAGTGAACTGTGGGTTATTATGTCTGATTTAAAATGAGCAGAGAACTTGTTATTATGTTTATTTGAAATGGTAACAATGCTGTTTGTGGGGTTAGTACATTTTAATGCAATTTAATTTATTAGTTTTAAATGATTAGTAAAGTTTATATGTTTTTTGTTGGTATAGTGTAAAGAAACATATATTCACAATTGAGTTTCAGAATTTTGTTTAATAAATGATTTACGAATAAAACATGAAAATTTGTGGGAAAATAATTTTGGTTATTGTTACGATGCCTGGGGCAAAAACAAAATAATTTAGGAAAAACTGGTATATAATGATCTTTCAGGTTAGTAATAGTATATTTCAGTGCAATCTAGTGATAGTTAATGGTGTTTATGCTGTCTGACTTACTAGGTGAAAAGCACATGCAACTGAATTTATCCGAAGCACCTTATGAACTCGATCCCAATCCTGATAAAGAAGGGGACATGCAGGTTTCGCACACAGAGGGTGACCCCAGTGCTTTAGTAGGCATGGGAGGGCGTTTCCTCCGGGGGCCTAGAGCAGGACACAACGATTTGGATACTTCCCGCTCCCTGCGGATGCCTCCCCACTCTGTCTGCCTATCAGAGTTTACCCCGGTCATCAGCTCTGTCTACCCTCATATAACCCCCCTAGGGCAGCGCCTGAACTGCGCAGGGGGCATCTCCATGAGCCTGCCTGGCCGGGAAGCGGGTGAAGGTCACGAGGATGCACCCTCGAGCCGCAGCCGAGCCGAGTCTCCGAGCAACGGTTACCAGGATTCAACAGACACTGAAAGCATGGCGGAGGAGCAGTGCGTCATCGCCTCAGTGCCGTCCGGAACCTTGAACCACCGCGGGCGAGAGCGACACAGTCCTAGTCACGCCAAAGAAACAGACATGGAGGGCAACAGGGATAAAGGAGTCCCTGGAGTTTTACCGACCAAGGCGAGTCCACGCTTATCGCCGGCACGGGAAGCCATGCAGGTGGTGGATGGGGAGGGGCGGCCAGTGCGTTCCTTCCGCTGCGAGCACTGTCGCATTTTCTTCCTGGACCATGTCATGTTCACTATCCACATGGGCTGCCATGGCTTCCGTCAGCCCTTCGAGTGCAACATCTGCGGCCACCGGAGCCAGGACCGCTACGAGTTCTCTTCGCACATCGTGCGCGGGGAGCACCAGGTGGGCTGAGGGTGGCTCGTGGGTGGTACATTTTGAGTTTGGGGAGAGATGTACAGATGTATGCTGCTTTGAGAGGGCGTCATGGCGTCTAGTTTGGTCTGCACCTGATTGGGGGCACGGCACATTAGCACTTGATTTTATAGTTAGCGAGCATCACCAGATTTTACTGTATTTACTCAACGCAATTGCATCCTGTCTTAGAGGATGTCAAGAGGATTACAACGGGGGGTGCGTCATATCCTCGAATTGCACTCCCACACTAAGTCATTCGTTGCAAGACGCAGCTGTTTTGCTTCAGAAGTGCCTTCCTTCTGTGGGGTTTCTTTTTTATCAGTTAGTGAAAGAAATTTGACGCATGTTATGCGGGTGTGAGATAAGGTTTATACTCATCTAGGCTGCGTTTCTCGAAAGCATCGTGAGCTAAGTTGATCGTAGAGACCAACCAAGATAGGTTTTAAGAAACACAGCCATGATCAGTAGCGTTTACATAGAGTCTCTTGGTAGAGATAAAAACCATGGGTGAATTGCTTAGAAGTCCAAAGCCTGGAAGACTGTTTTAACCAGAATGGTTTTTCCCAAAGTTTCTGAGCCTGTTAAACAAGAGAAATCTATGCCTAGGAGTATTCACACAAACTTTGTGCTCTTTTGGGATACCTCTGAGGGACTGTTGGAATTAGGTGACTCAGGGAGGGCACTCATGACAGAGAGGGAATCAAAAACAAGCAGCTTGTATTGCAAAACTCAAAGGCTGGAAGAAGGGAAGTATTGGTATGTTAGCCATATAAGGAGCACAGACACATATTGCCTTAACTGTTGCTTTATATGAATGCTGTTTGAGCTAGTTGTTGAATTGCACATGGTTTTCAATGCTGGAGAATTTCAAAGGTTCAGTGCAACCCATTAATACCTGAGTTTGGGTAACTTCAAAATGAAGACAGCATGGCACTTGTAGGTCAACAAAGATGAGAGATTTGGCTAAGGCTTAGGTATTTTATTGTTTCTAAAGCGTACGTTAATGTTTTATTCAAGGAAACGAACTTGAAACATTTTGCCTTAGTTTTTGAGTCTAAAACCTACGTCCTACAAAAGTCAAACCAGTTGGTTTTCTTGTGCCTCATATCTTGATTGTTGTTTCAAACTTCTATCTAGACAGACCTCACTTAAAGGATAAGGAGTTTGCCTCTCAAATCTTTGAGCATTTTTGTAGTATAAAGTCCCCCATCCATCCTCCGCCATTGACTTGTTATAGAATGATGGCCCGGCTTCATATGTTAGTAAACTCAAATGCAGGCCACATATTATGGTTACATGTTTTAAGATGTCAAAGAGTAAAAAGGGGCCTTAATATTCTGGTGCGGACCAAACATAGACCCATGTTGCATTCCGTGACTGAAGAGTGAGGGAAGGTAGGGTTGTTACCTCAATGGAGGATTGCACTTTTTCTAATTCTGCTTAAATGTGAGTGTTTTGCTGGGCTGTTTTGGGTGGGAGGGGTGGCGGTGGTTTCAGGCAGGCGCTGAGGGTGGGAATTTTATTACAAGGCTTTGGGGGCACAGACGTTAATGACTGGTAACTGAGCTTTGAAACATATTCTTTGGTTTTCTGAAATTGCTCTATTGCACTGATTTCTGATAAAAAATGCTATTTAGAGAAAACAAGAAACAATTTGATACAAGAACACGTTGGTTATGAAGACCAGATGAATAGTGTGGTGTTTTTAAAACTTCTATAAAGGCTATTTTCCTAATTAAAGGGGCGCTGACATTTAAGGATTAAAAATTGACAATTTCTCCTCGTGTTGTAAAATTTGGTGCTTGGATGTTTGTGCGACTTCTGCCCTTGATATTGGACTTGTATACTGTACGCTTGTTCTGTGTGGTTATGTCCCATATGAGTTCACGCATAAGGTACGCTCAAACCCCGCTGAATACAAACTGCTGCTTGATCTGAAGGAAAGGATTGATATATTGTTGTAGAGTTATGTGCTGTCCTGCCAAGATATTGTGGCCTGTTTTTTCAGTGGATCTCACTTGCACAAACTGAGAGAATTATGATATATAACTAAAGCACCAATGAGTGAATTTCGAAAAATCTCAAAGATTCTTTTGTTTGAATGCTTGCATTTCTCACTTTTTGTAATGTGGGCTGTGATTAAGGGTACTTGGATGTTGTAGCATGTGCTTGATCTTGAAGGTGGTCGGCTGTTTCCAAAACTTGCTTATGTGTAATCTACTGATCTGGTACTACATCTTTTGGGCTACTTTTAAAATACTTGTAGGCCTCTTAATATGTACACCTGGATTCACTTCATGGAAAGCCTACGGAAAATAGTACGAACTAATAGAAAAAACAGAACAGATGTTAGACCAAATCCAGTATTTACGAAGGTTAGGCAACGACTTTGCACCCTTCATAGACCTTAGTTTTTTCTGCAGACATTTATTTACTTGAAGTTATGGCAAAAACCATATATGACACTCAATGCACTTAACGGTCAAAAAGAAATTATATAATAATTATTCCAAGTGTGTGAATGGAAAGATTGCATGTGTACTTTATTTGTTTGCTGAAGTTCTGCAACTGTTCTGCTTGTGAAATACTAGCTGCAATTTTCCCTACTTCCTCTAAACCAAACCCAGCTCTCTTTGGCACCATTTCATATTTCTGATCCCCAAGGTGTGATGAACTCAATATTTTTAAACGAACTGTGAAGCAACCTTAATAAGCGACTGAGAAGGAGAGAGAAAGCATTTTGGGGGAGGCAGGGATCAAACTCTGTCATACTTGGGCTTTATCCCTGGGTTCAATGTTTTTAAATATTTTGTGAGAAAAAATGTATATGACAAAGAAAAACTCTTTACCTCAAATTTGTTAAAATATAAAAAACTGCCTCATGTTATATAAAAGGTGTGTTGGTTTCAGAGGTATTGTTTATTTGATCTTGTTTTTAAGGAGTGTAACCCGACTTTAAGTTGAAGTAATTTTTCATGTCCAATAAAGTAATATTTGTTGTATTTTCTGTTCACTTAAAAATCTAAACGCTTGTTCTGTAGTTTCTCTAATTCATGTTCGGTTTTGACTAAAAAAATCATCTTTTACATATGTGGGAAGAGGAAATGTTGGATACATTTTCATCCTGGTGAGTTTAAAGTTTATTTTCAACATAGAGATTTAATCAAATTTATATGCAGCGATGTCCAAAATATAGTAATGATGTTTTAATTGTTTAATAGTGATGTTTATTTTTCAAATGTAAAATCACCATTTTATTAAGGAATTCAAAGATTAACTTGAATTTTTAAGTACGATAAACTAAGTACTTGGTTCATATCCCCCTTTTCATTTTGATGACAGAATGCACTTTGACTGGCATGGGCTACACAAGTTTGCCCAAAACCAGATGAGCCGTTATTCCAACATGACTGAGGCGTCTGTGCGGTTCATCGAAAGCAAGGTACTCTCATCTTTTGTTCAATTCTTGCCGTCAATACCACAAGTTTATTTTAGGAATACTTTAATTCTGTTAAAACCTTACATTTTTTTACTTTAAATCTAGATTTTGAATCCCAAATTTTGATGTGGTCAGGTCTCAAACTACAAATGTAACATTTTCAGCTGCAGCTATTCTTATGCAGAGTCTATTTTCCTTGTTCAGCCCTGGTTCATAGTTTTATTGTGTCCCAAAACAGTGTTTAATTTCAGTTTGACTGGTCAATATGAACCACCCTGAAGACTAAAATTGACTGTAACTGTCGGCACACGTACAAGAGCACGTTTTCATCAGCAACAGATAAAAGAACACATTCATTCGGTTTCAGTGAGTTTTATTTCTTTATATGAAAATGTATGCAAACACCTGCAGATCACACAGGTTTTGCAGGGGGTCTCGGGGCAGCACCCTGTATGGAAACAAAAGAAATATTAAATCATGTGATGAACGCATTTTGCTAGTGTGTGAACATATGAATATATTTCACAATTTGCTTGTATGTAACGGCATGGAGCACAAATAAGTGTGTTGTTTAAAGCACTCACGGTGGGTCTGAAGCGTGGAGGAGGGGTTCGGTCCTTCCTGGCCTCACGCGAACGGTTCCTCACCACTTTGCTGTGGATGGCACAGCTGACACAGTAATGCAGCTTCACATACAGCTTGGGCAAAACATAGGCTGCAAAGGCAAAAGAAATGCGTGTTACAAACAGGTTCACTTTTTAGTTAAATGACAATTAAAAACTAGCGTCCTTGCTTTTAATCCAAACGTTTCTAGTTGACTCACATTCAAATACACTAGCCTCTGAGATGTCCCTGACAGCCGCAGCCTCCACAATGTTTCTGATCACAAATTTCTTGATGGCCTTGTCTTTGGGCACACAGCGGGCACAGTTTGTGCACCGGATGGGCTGGACATGTCCGCGTCCCTTTTTGGCACGACCGTTATTCCTCCTTTTCTTAGTCTGAGGTGGAGAAAGTTTAACAAAATAGTGAATGTGAGATATATATAAAGATATAGCAAACGTTTTAATGTTATTGTGTTTACAGTATATCTATCTATCGTTTAACATAAATACTGTATAAAGTGACAGGCACAGAAAAACGGTGCACGTCAGTTATGGGCTTTATATACATCTGCGCTCGCTTATTCGAGTTTATACTTAAAGACATCAAGAAATACAAATAACGTCATATGCAGTAACCACCGTTACCGCACATCAACCACAGCTAATGGAAGTTAAAACGCTAAAAGATCACAGACGGATATTAGCTGAGAAAACCAGACAAATACAGGGGCTTGTTTACGCGCTTGTTCAGGTTTTACAAGCGTTATACGCATTATCGTTTTAATAAAACAATACGATCAAAATGTGATTGTTTAATTGTAAATGGAGAGAAAATAGTTCTCTATTTTTCTCTAAGCCCCTTCATTAGGTATTATCATAACACCGTATAAGATTAGCCTCTGTTTGAACAATTGGTGAACTCACCATCTTGGATTAGAGAGGCATGGGAGAGGACCGGAAGAGCAATTACGTCGTTTATATACGTCGCAGCAGCCCGGAAGTTTAGGAAAATAAAAGTCATCCGTGTCTGACACAAATTGTACAGGTAATAATAATAAAAAAACTGACTTATAAAAAGAGACTAATTTTAAAGAAAGGGTTGCATTAAACCACACCTACGGAAATGTGGTTTAATGTATACTAGGACTACTAAACTGAATTTTAATTTTAAAAATACGTCAGAAATGAAAATAAAAGCCAGGACAACTTTGTTTGCAAATCTTTGCAGTCCGAGGTTTACATAAATAGTATTATGTAACTGGTAATGAAAATTATGCATCTACTGTTATTACAGTGATTTAAACACTGTATACTGTATCCTTTACTTGGTAAGATACCCACTAGATGTCAGCAAACGCTTTGTTATAGCACGGAGAACCGACTACACTCAAACCGCATTTGTCAATGTTTAGAATGAATGTCACGATCCAATTAACGCATAACGGAATATTTATGGCCAAATGTAAAACCTTATAATTTAAATATTAAGGGAGGCGAGGCGGTTATTGTGCTGTGTATTGTGTCAGTGTGTATCGTGCTGATATAGGGTTTCATAGGAGCACTTTAGCTGTCTGAGCACCACTACGATTCAACAATGGCACTTTATACATCAAACCACACCTCTAAGAATATCAGTGTTATAATTTCTTTGAGGTGATTTTTTTGAAATTGTGGGAAATGATTGACGGCTGGCTGATGACATGCCGAAATGTCCCGGGTTTGTTTCTGGAAGTGATTATAGAGTTGGGTTGTGGAGAGCAGTCTTGGTGAAGGGTGGGGGCAATCTGAGCGTAGCAAACGAGGGAGGTATTCGCTTATGCAAGCCGCTCTCAGCATGCATGTGCTGGCTGGGAAAGTGGATGTGTAGCTTCTGCGGTCGACTGTCCCCCGTGTCACCGAAGTTAGAGAGCTGTTGGCAAGAGAAATGTCTTCTTTACTGATTATAATAGAGAGCAAAACGCCAGGGCCCGTGAATAGGTGCATGCAAGAAGAGTACTCGGACGCATAGGTTGTAAGAACGTTTCCTCAATGTTACCATTAAGTAAATAATTTGTAAAGTTTTGTAAAGTTCAATGAACGGTCAAAATGTCCAGGTTTTTTAGGGGGAATGTCTTAACATTATTGCTTGGTTACAAGAACATTATTCAAACTTTTTAAAATTATTATTTAAAGTATTATTTTTTTATTATTTCTAACATTTTAAACTAAGAACTTAAGAGATATATGACGTGATGTATAACGTTAAAATATGTTCTAATAACATTACTGCAAGAACATCTTTGATAACTTTGAGAGAACTTTTAGATAACGTTAGCCAAATGGTCTGAGAATGTTCCGTGCTTGCTGGCTAGCTGTAGCATCTCCCTCTTTATCCCAGTAACAGTGTGACATGACACGTTGAAAAGATTTATTTCTATACTAAACCTTAGTCACACTTTCAGGAAAAACTTTCATGAGATTTTTTTCATTGGGACTGTGATATTAGAATTTTGTAAATGAAATCGGAGCGCAGAAAGCGTTGTCCTCAGAGACTTAAAGTGTGTGAAACTATAATGAGACAGAGACGGAGAGAGAGAGTCAGAGAAGCAGAGAGAAAGAGAGAGAGAGAGGGTGACACTGGAATGTGTCAGTGTTCCTGTAACCGCTATGCCCCTAAACTGAAGCAAATAAACATTCCACTACTCATGTGTCAGAGCTGAACGCTTGCCCACTGTTGCTGTAAAAACATAGCCAATAATTAAAACCAAAAAACCCAAAGCTTTTTCCTTTGTCTTAAACAACATTTCTTTCCATTGGATTGCATGTAGACAATGTACCATTGATATCTTTTCCCTCAGGGCTGGATAGGATGGGGAGTGTTCGCTGTAGATAAATGATAATATATCATCCCAGCTGCACAGGCGTATGTTTTGTGATGGTCGTGCTTCATGATTGTTCTGTAGACTCTAGTTTATAATTTTATATGTATGTTTTATTATATGTCATACAGGTTAATTTTGTAGTACAGGTGTGTTACCGTACCTTAATTATTGTGTCCCTGTTGTTCAGTTGGTAGAGCATTGTGCTCGCAGCGCAAAGGGTGTGGGTTCGATTCCCAGGTAACACGTGTACTGACAAAATTGTATGTCTTGTATGCAAGTCGGTTTGGATAAAAGCATCTGCGAAATGTGTAAATGTTATATATGCATAGTGTGTCTTTATGTTAATATTTAGGTTTATGGGTAAAAATATAGGTTTGTTAGAGGTTTAATTAGGTTTACAGATAGAAAGTCATCATGGAGATATGTGGAGTTAATTTAGTGATCTTTGGACATTTATTTGTAAATCAGCGGTAACAATTCACTATACATAGCGATTAAAAAAGGAACTTTATCTCCATCATCATGTGGTTGTAGAACATGATTTAGCCTATCTGAGAAACAGGCCTACTGGGAACAGCCTGTCGCCTCAATAGAGTAAATCAAGAGGTCATGGTCTGTTAGTGTGGGGGGCCGATAACGCCACCTAAATCATTACTGCCGTCGGGCCCCGATCGCCCACACACAGATATACACACTGGCACAGTAATACAGATATTATTTCAAACAGAGATTCAGACATGTACATCACCCAGGCCGACTCCGGTCTGAAGTACACTGCGCACATCACTCTCTTTAGGATGCTAACAGAGATCGTTCTCAGAACATGGCTAACGTTCTCTCAAAGTTATCAAAAACGTTCTTGTTGTAACGTTAGTAGAATTTTTTTAACATTATATATCATACTGTACATCAAAGTGTTATTCTTAAATTGTTAGTAGAACATTTCAAAAACGTAAAGAATTTACGCTCTTATAAACAATCAATAATGTAAATACAATGTCTAAAAATATTTGAACATTTCTAGAACATTCAAAATAACATTTTAACGTTTTTGTTACTTAATGAACATGTTAAAGGAAACGTTCTTACAACCTACAATTGTTAGCTGGGAAACCGCAGACATCAGTCTAATGGTTTGTACTACCCACTCATTCCACAGATACATCTTCAGGAAAGAAGTGGCTTTCTGAGTGTCAGGGCTCCTGTTTCTGTGGTATAGATTACTTGTGCTAAATAATGTAATGCACTCCCTCTGTACCACTTTTCATGTCAGTCTTGTCCCCTCTGTTCAGTTAAAGCAATCATATGTCATTTTTACGGTTTGTTTTGAATCAGCAAGGCCTTTTCATCCTCACAAAAGCTGATTCGTTATTTAAATCCTGCATTAACATTTTTGTTGTACATCATGGGGACCACGAGTGTAAAAAGCAACATTTACACAGTAGTGCTCATATGGATCAAAACACATCTGGTTGACATCAGAAATGCAGTTTATGGATTTCTGTTGCGTTTCTGAGATGCATAAACCAGGGGCTCTCAAACTGTTTCAAAAGATTTCAAGCAGTTTGCAAGTTGATTGGTGATTAAAACATTGTGAATAAATGCAATGATTAAAAATCACAAAATCAATCATTTTAAGGAGGAGATTGAAGCTGAAGGAGATTCAAGGTGTTTGATGATCTTCGTTTTTTGTTTAACTGTTTGTTGTCCAGCATCTAAAAGAAGTTTGAGGAGAAGTTTGAGACGCTCTGAATAAACCATTGTAAACAATGATGGAAACGAATGCCCTGTCATGGTTAACATGGCTTCTTCTCTCAGAGCGGTTGCAGGAGTCAGTATGAAAGAATGATGGAGATGTTACAAGCCTGGAGTCTTTTGTGATGTGAGATGGCAGTTTCTCTGGAGCCACCATCTGCTGAGGGGGTCAGGCAGCACGTAGGGTTCAGATCTCCTGGATTTCTCCTGCTTCCCAGCTGCCATGCCCAGGCACTCCGAAATCCACACACAACACACCTCGCAATTATCACACACTCTCACAGACACACATAATCCCAGGCATGCTGTGCCGCTGAAACCGTTCTCCTCTGAGCTGACACTAAAGAATGCTGGGATCCTCGTCTTGACGCACCAGTGTTTTTCCTCCTTTGGGTTTGTGCAGAATCCACACATTCTGTTGAACCCATGCGCCCACACTGCATCATCCCTGCATGTGACCACAGCTCCACTGTGCTCCATTCAGCATGGTGATCTGAAAAGGTGCTCACATGCAATATGCGTTCTTTGCTCTGTTTTTGCCCAGCTGCTTGTTTCTCAACCTGTCCATCGGATGCAAACTTTAAGAGGTACAATAATCGCCTACAAATTTGCTTGAATTTTAATGTGAAAGTCTTTTTGTCTATATAAAAGACTTGTCGTAATGTACCTGTTTATGGCTTGCTCTGATGTTCTGTACTGGTCCCCTGAGTTGTCTTTGCCTAGTAGCTGTTATAGAGCAGCAAGTTCGCGAATGGAAAGTTCGTTCTGCGACACCATTGCTCAGCCAAACTCTTACTCAGTCCAGCCCCGTGCGGTTGTGTTTTGGATTTTTATCAAGTGATTTAATTTTTTGCTTTATTATTCTATTAGCGTCAAACCACCGTTGGCTCACAACATGTTGCTTAAGTTGCTCTAAAAGCCCTTTAAAGACTCTCAAGGGCACTTTTTGAATTAAAACCTTTATTTTTCCACTTTGGAAAAAGAGACGAGTTTTCCAATTAAGTAAAATGGCAATTCATAAACTCTCTCAACCACGTTACTAAATAGAAATGTACAGCATTAATTAGTGGTTTTACATCTACTGTATCCTTCTGGTATCTTAATTTATCACACCCTCTTATACGGAGCTCTTATATCTTTGACTTCTATAATTCTCCACACTTCTCATCTGGCGTGATCCTTATTGGGATTAAAAAACAAAATGAATTTATGCTTTTAAAAAACTCTTGTTTTCAGATCCCCTTAACCATGTCTGTTTTCCCAGCCTTCCTCCCTGCTTGCCGCCTGGCAGGCCCGTGTGTCAAAGGTGGCTGCTGTAGAACAGACTGTGGGAACAGCCGGTCAGCCTCCCTTGTCCCCTATTCCCTAACCAGAGGGGCAGCCATCAATCCAAGCCTGCATGAACCCCTCCTCTCTCACCTTCCAGCGGACACATCTCTGCAACCCACACACTCGCTCTCCAATAATCCGCGGAAGCAATTTCATCTCGACTCGGGTGGCGGCCCATTGTCGCCAACTCCTTCAATCTTACCTAATTAACTCTCGCTTTGTCCCGCATCCGAGCTTCAGGACTCATCTCTACGACATTCCGATCGGGGCTGGTCTTCACACTCCCAGGCAACCCTCGAACCCTAATCCCACCGCACCCCTCCCTTCCAAGTAACTTTTTCCATTCCCCCCCCCCAACCTGCCGATCACCTACTTACAGAGTTAGGTAGGGGCATTAACTCCTTGGGTTTTTTGAAAGAAGTGAACGAGGGAGGGGGTTAGGAGGAGATGGCCAGAAAGCGACTCCAACCCAGACAATTAGAACAATGGACCGGGCCTGTAGGGGGCTAACTCGCAGCGTCACGCCTGGACGGTGGTTATTTTGTCGGTTTAATGAATTGTCCGTCAGTCCCTGGCTGCATCACAGGCCGTGTAGAGAGTGGACAGCAGGGACCCAGACACTAAGTCGGTATTTATTACACTGCCTTTGTCACTAATTGAGCTAATTATCAGTGACTCTTCAGCACTCCCACAATGACAGTAGCCCTCCACCGCCTCCCGTATCCCACCAATGCCTGGGAATGCAGCCTGACTTTGCTTCTTTATCCCTCTTTTTTATCCTTCTCTTCTTCCCCCACTATCTCTTTGCATTTTTGGTTAATGCTCTGTATTGTTGTGGTATTCTTCCTCACGATGGCCACATATGTACCCAGACACTGCCTGTAAGGGACCGTGTCTATTTATCGCAGTTTACTTTTGCTTACAATTATTTTTACCGTACTTTTACCTCACAAAGATTTTTAGTTTAGAATGTTTTCTTTTAGAAAATCTTTCAGAACCTTTAGGCTATATACACTGTATCATTCAACATATACGTTGTGTACCAGTACAACATATGCGGTAACAGTTCAGTAGGGGGAACACATATTTACCATTAAATATAAATTTGGCCTCAATTTACTCCTAATTTACTGCTTGGTAATACTTAGTAAGGTGTTTTAGTGTAGGTATGGGGTAAGATTAAGGGATGTTCAATATGGTCATGCAGAATAAACAGCCATTACGCAAGCTTATAGGCAACTTGTCCATACTAAAGTGTTACCACATATGCTTATTGGATCTTTTTTCATAATTGTACGTTTTCAGCATTTGTTGCCTTATAATTTGTTGACGTTCCCTTGTCTTGCAACCACACTTTATAATTTGTTCTTATATCAGTGAAGTTGTTTCCTGTCAACATTCCAGATCCTTTTCTCTTCCCATCTTCTTCTACTGCTGTGTTTCATGGTGGGGATGCAGATGTGTTAACTGTAGCGGTACAGCGATATGTCTGACTGACCTTCAGTGGCCCTCTCATATGTTGTGGTTGCTGAATGAGAGAATCGTCTGGCTTCATCCAAACTCTTGTGGTTGTTCTGGCCTCTCCAACAGGGTGGAGATAAGGTAGCCTGTCATTATTTTCGATACCATTTCTTTACTTTTTTCTGATATGGAGTAAATGAAGCGAAACCTCTGGTGTTGTGAAAACACAGATTTAACGCTGTATTACGCCATGGCCCAGATTTCCCCAGTGGCGGTTACTGTGGATTTCGGGTGCATGACTGCTCGGCGAAGAGAACCCATCTTGTGCTCTTAGTGGTGGGAATGATTATTGAAGGAATGGATGTACTTGCACATTCACGTTGTTGATTTTAGTTTAAGTGCTTTAGACATACCTTGTCGTACCATGTCGTGGTTGTGCGAAAGTAATTGATGGATCAGAAATGAAGCCGTGGAACAGGAGGCAGGATGAACCTGTCATTAAGTGTATCTAAAAGAACCAATGTAGGACAGTGTTGAATACAAGTGGTTCTCAGAAAAGGAACGTAATGAAAATATAAACTTTATTGTGCTATTATTACACTCTATGAAAACAACTTTTTCTAAACCGAGCTAAAATATTTCATTTTATCAGCATTGTTTCTATCAAAGCCATCATACAATAATAAATACATTTCATTCACAATATAGAGATGGTGTTCAGTGCATTTTAAACACAAGAGACAAATCAGGCATTTGAGAAAGTATTCATGTCTCTAAGATGTATGTGGCCCCATTTCTATTACACCTTTTTATCCATCTGTGACCACTGGTAGAAGTTCTCACACAGCTGAAATTACTCATAAAAAGGTCCAGGTTTGTAAATATTGGTAGTGAATATACCCCACTTCTCACATTGCAAGCTGCGTTAGCATAAATATATAGATCATATCTATTTATAATATTTACAACATTTTGGTTACGTTAGCTGATATACAAAATACAGTTTCCATATTTGTGGCTCTTTCGTAAATGTGAACTGTTTGTCCACTGTAAACTAGGTAGTTGAGCATTTACAGGATTATCTTTACACACTTATTTTACTTGTATGTTTTTGTACTTTCGTGCATTAACAGTGTAGTTCTGTCTCTTTGACAACCTCCAGCAGAAGTCTTCAGCTCTCCCTACAGAGCCCCTGTAATATTGAATACGCCTCTATCAGGGCCAGATCAACGAACGTTTGTCATTAGCGTAGCGTACCGACGTAACATTTAATCATGCTCAAAGTCAATCTCAGGTCAATCTTAATTTTCTCCTCCCAATACTTTTCCATCAGTACAATAACATGGTATACCGCATAATAATAAATGGTATTAAAAAATGGCACAAGATTCAAAGCAGTGACGGGAAGCATGGCGGATCTGAATGGGAAATCACGAGAGGTTGGGCTGAGTTCGGGATTCCGCTACATAGTAATCGGAAAAGGAAGCCCCGTCCCTTGAGAAGCTCTTCACGCAGTTTTATGTGAGACGAGTGGGACTGCAGCTAAAGAAAACAAAACGCTAAAATATTTCGAAGAACCGCCCTCTTGTTAGAGTTTTGCACTGGTTTATGAGAGAGCATGCTTGTGGTTCCACGACCACAGGAACATCTGTCAAACTGTGTCCAGTCCTACTGTGTACACTGGGTCCAGTGTACTTCTTTCTAGCTTGTGTGCCCCAAAGTATCGGAGACAGAGATCAGAGAGAGAAGACATGGTAGAACCTCAAGACTGGTGGTGCCCTAAATTTAAAGTATTTTCAGACACTTTACGCTGCCTGTAGTTGTGCATGCTGCACAGTAGTTCTCATCCTGTTTGCAGTTTGACGCCCTACGCTGCAGTTTGAAACAGTTTTAAAATGTCACAATGGTTTTGTTCATGACCTACCATCAACTGACAGTTTTGCACATGGGCAACAAGGTTTAAACAGAACTCCTTTTCTCAGTAGTTAAAACATTAAATATACTTGCCTATTTAACCAAAAGCTTTGTGTTCAGTCCTAACGCCATTTACAACACTGTTCACTCAAAAACGAAAATTCTGTCATCGATTCAATCTCGGCCTCAGGTTGTTCCAAACCCAAATACATTTCATCTGTGGAACTTACGAGGACATGTTAGGCAGGCTGTTACAGCCTCGGTCTCCAATCACTTGCAGCTTGAACATCTTTAACACTTCCACAGAAAATAGAAGTCATGTGATTTTGAAATGACATGTATGTAAATTAAAACTGAATGTTCAAGCTTTGGGTGACCTATCCCTTTAACACCTGTTCAGTCTCTTCTATATAACCTCCAAATACCCCAATGGCCCCTTTTCAGGGCTCTGTAATCAATCCTTTTTTTTGCCTGCATTTTCTCAGTTTATTGTCATTGCCCATCATAGACACTGATGGACGGTCTGTGTACTCGTGCAGTTAAGGCAGCTCACATGACAACACCAGTGGAAGGTACAGTGGCATCTTTCTGTAACCTGCTCCATCCGAGTCTTGTATCCCCGTCCGCAGCACAGCAGCTCGCACCCGTCCAGCGCTGGCGATGAACTGTTGCAGGTGCGTCCCGATGTGCCATGTGTGCCGGTTTTTCCATTATAAGAACAGAAGTTTGGTGACTTCTCAAAGTAGACCAGGTCCCGAACAGAGGGGAGCTTATGTGCTGGATTTTCTGGTTCCAGGTGGCGGGGGTCGGCTCGATGAGAGGCGCGGTTGCTTCCTTTGTTAGCGTACACGACTCGGGATGCGCCGTCAAAGCGGTCCTTTAGAAAGTCCCCCACTACACGGAAGCTGGGCAGCCTCATCCAGCACGTTCGCACGGTGCAAGACCCAGACATCCCATGACACTTGCATTCCTGCTGCATCTCTGATGCGACCGTCTGTTGAGAGAGGAGAGGAGAACGGAGGAGGGAAAAGGAGATGGAAGGGGTAGTGAGAGGAGAGGGTGAGTGTTTATGTATTTATGTTATGTTCTAATACAAGACGACTGGGCAAAACTGTAGCAAAATAAATCTGTGTATAGATATGCTGCACATTGTTTGTAATCTGGATGGTCATATGTGTATTTATGGGGGAAATTGCATATTATCATTAGTATGTCATACCGTCCTGCCTGCCTCATTGTTGTGCAGGTTGGTCAGATACCGTAGATCTCTTCCCTTCTCACTGGAATCCACAAACTCTCGTCCGAACATCCTGCCAAATTCCACATTGTCGCTGCAGCCTCCCCAGTGCCAGTCTGGCCCTCCAGGGCCTCGGCGCCGGTAGTCGCAGGTGCAGGACTCAATGGCCCCCTCAGAGCAGGACCGAGCCACAGCGTGAGTCACACCCGCACTCGTGATGGCAAACACAAACGCAGTCTCACGGCAACCTAATGAAACAATAAGAACAATTTTCTTTAGTCTTTCTTAGGTAAAAACATGGTCAACTGTCTAGCATTCTGTGAGTCTACCCATATCGTATTTATGTGTAATTACATGTTCTCCACTTCACTGTAGAAGATTTGAATTGTGTGCAACAAGTTAGTTAGAACATTCGCAGTGGCCATTCATAACCACTGGAAATGGAGACATGCTCACCGCGGTTGACGATTTTGCCAAAGACATTGGGGCTTTGGGTGGTCGGACAGTTCCAGCGACGGTTCCGGAATTGCCATTTGCATTCCTTGATGGCCGTATGCAGGCCTGCAGCAATGGCGTGCAGGATGCCGGGATTTTGCCGGATCAGTTTTCTCTGTCGACGGCTAAGCAATGCCAGACTGGGGTCCAGAACCAACTGCACATTTTTAGAGTTGGTGAGTTGATTGCCAGAGGATGCCACATTCACAATGCCCCTGGTGGAGAAAAATCAAATCAAATAATAAAATCAAATCAAATGGGATCAACTGGAAATAGTACACAAGATGTTTATTTTTCATCTTGTCCAGTCATCCTTCATTCATTAGGATTAGCTTTCGCAGAACACTTGACATTATCTCTGTTTACATTATCTGTGTGTAATGCATAGATAATGTAAACAGATACACCGATATATCTGTACATACAGATATACCTACACACACACACACACACACACACACACACAGATAATGTAAACAGAGATCATGTGAAGTGTTCTGTCAAAGCTAATCCTAATGCATTAGATACGGTATAACAGTTTAAAATATGTACAATTTAATTATAAAAATAAACAGTAGGAGAAGCATTGTAAAAGAACACAAGGTATTTGCGTAACGTGTATCTTATCACTTAAACACGTCGAGCGTTATTAGTTCATGGCAGTTTTGGCACATGTCGTCTAGTTTGAAACTACTCCGGAATGCTCAGCACATTACACGAATTCAGCCCTGAAAACGACCTGGAAAGGAACTGCTCTTAGCCATAAAATAAATCCGCATTTAATTTATCCCACATTGGATCGAAAAATCTTGTCCCGTGTTCAAACCACACTGTCAAAATGACAGAGAGAGCGAGAGAGAGAGCATGAGAGAGCGAGCAGTAGCTCCGACTACAGCGTTTTAGACTGAGATTACATTGATTTATTTGAGGCCTGAGTTTGAGTTATAATCTTTTAAAAAAACGTGCATAATATCGCTCTAAAATGTATATATGGACTAAAAATGGAGAAAAACTCTTTGTTTCTCGCCTTGTTTTCTGTTTACCAGCACAGAAAGTGTCCGTGTCTACCCCGTCAACCTCTTCGTAGCGTTAGACATATTTTACTTCTTTAAAAACAACGATTAAATAATTGATTTTGTTCTTATGCATCTGTTCTAAGGACAGACTAACTTGGTTAACAGAAAGTAAACGAAGATTTGCGCATTAGGGAAAAATAATGATTGTCGTTTCTATTATAATAAATGTACTAAATTTACTGAAACAAAATGTACTAAAACTTTTGAAAAGTATATCATAGCGGATATTATAAGCCTTAATATCTTACCACCACCGGCCGCTGTTGTTCACTGCCCCTGTGCCAGTGAGTGAGGACACCAGAAGAACGCATGCCGCTTTCACTGCGAGAAGCAACGCGAGTACCCGCATGATATCTAAAAGGGTACAAACATTTTAACCAATTAACATCGTCTATAAATGAGTTTCCTGTATTATAACTGTACACGATATCTTTCAAAGTTTTCATGTAACATATGTAATAAGATAAGAGCGTCCTTAAATTGCAATATTATTTAGAATAAACACAAAATAATTTCTGAAGTTTACTTTAATAATCAATAACATTTATTGAGTTATTGACGTCATTGCATTTGTGTTTGACTAATTATAATATTCAGACAATCACGATATTGGTCACGCAGGTGTGAAATTTACAAGAATATCAAACCCATCTTTTAGGGGGCTAAATATATTTGTTGTAAATATTATGTGATCATCGATACTCGCGAATCCATTAAAATCGGCAACTAAATATGCAACCACACTAGAACAAAATAATAATACACATATCTGACTGTTCAGCGATAAGCATCCACTTACCACTCCACATTCCAGTGAAATTGACAATATAGTACAATGTCTCTTCAGAAAATCAGCGATAATGGCTTGTATCTCGAGAGATCAGATTTGCCCGGGTGCTGTTCTCTCCTGCACGGGATGTAACTGCTGCTGCTGCCGCCGCTGCTCTCACAGTCTGTGTGTCAGTGATGCTCTGCTCAGGACACTGAGCGCGTGGGACAGTCCCGCAGACCTGATCCCCTCGGTGACTGATAGGCGACACATTGTTCACTTATTGAACGCTACAAGATGAATAAAAAAGGGATTTGCTGCTCTCATCTCCCTCTGTTTTTTTCCTCCCTCCTTTTAAGTGGAACTGAATGGACGGATAGCTTAATTCTTCTCATTGGGCACAATGAATACAGGAGGCAAAACCCGACATAAAGGACAGGAGATGAAGAAAAAATCCGTTATACGCGTTTTCAATTACATATCATTTTCTAATCGTCGTCCAGAGATGCCGCAATTACATTCAAGCGAAATCGTAATAAAATACAGTCCCTCTGCTAGGCGTCCTCCACATGCAGCTGAACAGAATTTATTCCCTCTCAGTGCAGTGGGTGTGTTTGTGTGCACGCTGCTTGTGTCTCCTGTGCCTTCTGCGTGGATGGTGTCACGCCACAGTTACAGTAAGAGGAGAATATAAAACATCTAATCTGGCCTTTTTTTGCCCGGAGTGCAAGGATTACACCCTTAACTGCGTCTCCTCCCTCTCTCGCGTAAAAAATGTTTTCGTGGATGTCCATTTGCTCCGCGCTCACTCCTTTATCACACTTAGAATAAGCACATCAGCGCATTCACCACCAGTGCTATTAGTCATGTGTGGAAATGTTTCATATTGCAAACAAAAACAGTCCAGGGATCGATGGAAACGGAATATTAAAGTTGTTACGTTTTGCCTGTAGCATTATTTGCCATGTGCGACGTATTTAGATGAATGGAGAAAGAATAAATACAGAAAAACAATAGTTAGGCAAAAAATAACTCCACAAATTTGGACTGAAGTTTTGAGATGTGATACCAATATAGAAAAACGGCGAGATAATAATGTTCAGCATCTGGGCTGCAGACCTCCCTCGAACGCATATGGTCAGTAAAGCCATGGCACGAATCAAATTAGCCATATTTTACAGTCAGACTTGGAGTACGTGCATGGTTTTATTGGCACCAAAATTAGACAACAAAATGTAAAAAAAAACGTTATAGGTGATTAATCGCAACATTGTACACATATAGCGTGTGATGTTGCCACCAAAAATTACGCATATAGAAAAAGAGTGAGAGAGAGAGAGAGAGAGAGCACTTTTTTCTGATGATTTGAAGCAAATGGCTAACTGAAGGAAGTGCGCTTTTGTTAGTGGTCTTTAATGAGGGCTGCTTTTCTGAGCTTAGCCTGATCTTATACTCTTGAAGGATCTTAAACAGGTTTTCCTGAAACACTCATGCGATGCGGCGCAGATTAGCGGCAATCCGGTTAAAGGGACGCCTTTTATATACAAATCAACTTCAAATCACTTTTTAAGCCACTTAGATATACACGCCACGGTAAAATGCTAATGCACTTTTCGTTGCCAGAGCTTAGGGAAAAGCATAGAGGCGATTAGCTCCAATACAAGAATTGATCTTTGAGAACAGAGGTGATTAGCCCAAAACCAAGAACTGTTGTCAGTATTCTGTGTTAAGAATGGTTAAGGGTGGATTTAACTCAATTTCATGACATTAATCCAACTAGTCTCGGACAATCTGTGGTAATTCTACTACTGTTAACGCTAATAATAATAATATTAATAAAGAGGAGAAGCAAGAGGTTCCTATAGGTCCGTTAAAGAATTTCTTACACCTGCTGCGCATAGTGCATAACTGACCAGTGGTATTCTGACCACCAGTAAGATAATCCTTTAATCTTGTAAACTTCTAATGCATCAAATATACCGGTTTATTCATACATTCAGCTAGCACTATGGTCAGCGGACAAAGTTTTATATGTCTTGTCGTATCGCGTCACGTCTTTTGGGGAAACCTAGTCAGGAAAAAGATTAAAAAATTAAAACACTGACAGCTTGTCTATTGAACAAGCTTAATGTGCATTATGCGTAGTCCACCATTTTTGGCCCACTATGTAATTGCGTATCAATTTCATCGTTGCGCCGTTATCACTGAAAATGAGCTTTAACAAAAACCCCTCAATCATGATCAGTTATCAGACTAATTAGACGCAAAAACTCAGACGCGTATAGGCAAACAAACGAAATAAGTCAATTTTTCGGCGATGCTCTAGGCTATTTCCACCAGGCTGAATGCAACAGTCATTTAAAACGTTCTCATTAGGAGTGTCGAGGAAAATGATGAATGTGGGCCTAATTAAAATAAAACGTCACTATAGATGCGTGGTGAACTGTTGAACTGATTTGTGGTGGAGGATGGGCGAACACACGAACGCGCACACGCACGTCTTATTGTTCGAAAAGAGACGCACGCCTGCCTGCTGCTGCCCTGCTTATTGTAGCCAATATGAATGATTTTTATTTATTTATTTATTTATTTTACAGATAAAAGCATACAGTGAACAACATGTTTTCTTGTCCGTTTTGCGTCGCATAGGATAGATAATGCTGTAAACGGCAAAAAAATGAAACTGCACACAAATGAAAACAAGTAACGTGTCCAGTAACTACAACGCAACAGTATCAATAATACAGCAAGTTACCGCGTTTACACACTGTACAGTCTAGGCACTGCACACAGGTGTGTATTGTGTTTACTGGACACACGTGTATTGGTATTGGAAATAGGATACTAATTTAGCGTAATATCTTGGCAATACAGCATTTAAACGTAGACACTTGCGTTGCTTTGTGTATTTATAGATATACGATCTAAATATAGCCAAGGTCATTGCTGTTAACAGTGCTTCCTTAAATTTATAGCGTCGGTTTATAATTGAAATTTTAATTTATTCAAGTCAAAGCGGGATGTATTAAGACTATTAGAGCAAGGGACCATCATTTAGGAATCTGCATAGGCGAAAGTTTGACAGGCCTTTTTCCATCTTGTTTAAAAACAAGCGCCCTAGGCGGCGTTCGCCCACCCTAACTGCGCCCCCTCCTCCTCAGTGACATACTGCTCCCGTCCCAAACTTCATCAAATGCTGCTAACTCCCAGCTCCTCACGGAAACAATTGAAGTCAACGGCACTTTACAGTTCGTCAAGAGATCCTACAGGTGTTTTAATGTCCCGCGGAGAAAGGCTTTCATCGCAATGGAGTTATCCCATAGACAGTGTTTGGGACGAGTCCTGATTTTGGCTACTGCACTTCTGTCACCTGCGTTCACGTAAGTAGAGAGGTAGACGCGCTTTTATTGGATCTACGGGTGTCAACGTAGTCATACAAATAACCGCATTTGTTTTAGAAAGCCATCGATTTTAACGCATGATTACATCGAAAATTAGTCGACAATTATCAAAACTTCTCACAGTGAAATTTCAAGACAACATGAAACGTTTTCACGCGACAAACGGTATAAATGTACGATTTGGTTATGCAATTTGGTTGGCTGTTAATTTTCATTAACGTGAACTATTAACCAAACTATAGCTACGCGAGACCTACATCTAGAATAGCGAGCAAACACACATTCCCTCCCACACTCAGACTCGAGCTCTAATCAAAAGCAGTTATGTGTCAGACATTGGTTGCTTATGAATGTTCTTTCACATTTGTCAATGCTCAACCCGTCTATGGGTACAATATATTTAATAACAACAATATGTTATGCTTTGGGTATAATACTTCCCACAAATCTTTTCCACATAGTCATTTTTTTCATAAGATGATTATCAGGCGTGCCATGACACTGATGGAAAACAGAGCTTTTGAATATTCATAGTTTATTTACGTCTCCTGCGAGGTCACAGTGTCACGTCACCTCACCTATGCGCACAAGTGTTTTCAATGACACCTACTTGCTTATAATAGAGAATAATGTCATTTGATACATTTCTGATATAAAAAGAATTAGAATCTGTCATTTTTAGCCATATATGAAATCTTTTATTTATGATAAATGTTGAAATGACAATAGAATGTAATAGAAATGGACATTTAAAGTGCACTTGTTTGTTACGGTAAGCAGGAGCTGGTGATATTGTCAGAAATGAATATGGTACTGTAAAAAATATGCATAAAAAATTTACTGTTGCAAATTTTCTCCTGAGTCTCATGCTGTAGTCATAATGACTCAAAAGGAATTTGTCACATATCACCACGTCAGCAGGAATTTTTTTTCGCATATGTGCGTCATTTTAAAAAAACGACCACGTGTGATGAAGTCACAGCAGCCTTTTACAATATTTACTTCATGCGGTGTTGCTTGAGGTATCTTGATATGGCTGCTGTAAAGTTAATGCTCTTTTTATCAGGGTCCTGGGCAATGACATCCTTGGCCTGAAGGTGGCAGGAGAGCCAGTGCTTACCCCCAATGCAGTGTGTTTACGACTGGCAGGCCTGACCAAAAAACAGATGCGTTTGTGTGTGCGCAGCCCTGATGTCACAGCCTCTGCTCTGCAGGGCATTCAGGTTGCCATTCACGAATGCCAGCACCAACTCAGAGACCAGCGCTGGAACTGCTCCTCCCTGGAGAACCATGGCAAGTTGCCCCATCAGAGTGCCATTCTCAACAGGGGTGAGTAGATGGCAAAAGGGGCATGGGAAGTACTGAAGTTGTGGAGAGCCAATACAGTCATAATCCGGGCATTGAAATGCTACCCAGAGTATGCGTTGGCCCAAGCAGGAAAATATCAGCGTTGAGTCATTGTTTAATGAAATGGGAGTCGTTTCATTTCCACCATGGAAAACATTTTATGAGAGTTTAGATAAAGATCATTATCTCACATAGATTATTATCTCACCAGCTGGCTTGTGCGTACTTCACCTTCTCTGCGTTTTTATAGGAAACTCTGTTTACTTCATTGGCAGCTTTTGTTTTCTGTATAATTGCAACAGTTTGCTCTCTCCTTCAGGTTTCAGAGAAAGCGCCTTCTCGCTCTCTCTGCTCGCGGCAGGTGTCGTGCACTCCGTGGCTTCGGCCTGCAGTCTGGGTAAGTTGCGTGGGTGTGGCTGTGAGGCCAAGCGACACCTAGACGATGACAAAATCCGCCTCAAGTTAACCCAGCTCCAGCTTCAGACTTTTCAGAGGAGTGGGATGACCATAGCAGGTACAGGAGAGAACACACCGGAATTCAGTTCACTCCACACTGGACTTCCAGACAGTTTTCGCTCCTCGCACCCTGTCAGTCTCCTCAAACCCTTACCAGAGGAGGTCTCAACACTGCAGGATACCTGGGAGTGGGGAGGCTGCAGTCATGATGTCCGTTTCGGTGTACGGTTTTCTAGGGACTGGCTGGATTCCAGAGGATCTCCTCGTGATATTCACGCCCGCATGCGGATTCACAATAACAGAGTTGGCAGACAGGTGTGCCTACTTGTGTTTAAACATTACTTTCTAAAAAAGCTATCTTGTTAGAATTCTAATTATGTATTATCTATTATGTACTTGTGTTATTGCAGTGCAGGAAGGGTACCCTTTAAATTTTGAGAGACTTTCTAAGCCAGCCTTTAACAAAGGTTAAAGGTTAAATTGTTTTTCTAAATATGAATGTTCTCTCATCATTTACATACCCTCATGTTGTTACAAATCCGTACGACTTTCTTCTGTGGAATGTCCCCTTTAAAGCTGTAATTTTATATGTCCCCTTTAAAGCTAACTTTATGGGGTTAAAAACGAACAAAAATCAGTTATTGTGCAAGTACATTACAGATGCGTATTCAACACAATCTCCTTACCCCGCTTCCCAATGGTAAGTTTATAGTAATGATGTATAATTTGAGCTATCGGGTTCCGATTTTCCCTAAAAATGTCAGTTTGGCTTCATTTGACAACATACATAATGAAAAGTATGTAAAGTAACCTGCAATATTATGTTTCAAACAGAGATGACGGTAGAGAGGTGAAAATTACGGATTGTACCTTTGACATAACTATGTCAGTCTTAAGCATATGAAGAAAGGATTTAACTTAACTTTATTTAAGACCAGTTATCTAAGACATATATTCTTTATTTTTTACATTATGGTTTTGGCCTTAACAGGTCGTTACTGACAACATGAGAAGGAAGTGCAAGTGCCACGGCACATCGGGCAGCTGCCAGTTCAAGACCTGCTGGTACGTCTCTCCTGAATTCCGGCTCGTGGGATCACTGCTGCGGGAGAAGTTCCTGAACGCCATCTTCATAAACTCTCAGAACAAGAACAACGGTGTGTTCAACTCTCGCATCGGCAGCACCAGCGGCTCAGAGCAGGTCAGGAGTCGGAGGAGGAGCATCTCTCGCGAGCTAGTGTACTTCGAGAAGTCGCCCGACTTTTGCGATCACGAGCCGGAGGTGGATTCGCCGGGCACGCAGGGTCGCATCTGCAACAAGAGCAGCCCGAGTATGGATGGCTGCGGGTCGCTGTGCTGCGGCCGTGGACACAACATCCTGAAACAGGCTCGCAGCGAACGATGTCACTGTCGCTTTCATTGGTGCTGTTACGTGCTCTGTGACGAGTGCAGGGTAACGGAGTGGGTTAATGTGTGCAAGTGAACGGCCACCAAAATCCCAAAACCCTGTTTCGTTTGAAGACGCAGTGACCTGTACCCTGTTCTAGTGAATGTGACTGCCTGTGTGTTTTGCTCTCCCACTGTGTGTCTGTTTATGCATTTCTCTCCTTCCTTTAACCTCTGTCATCTGGGATCCATTTGCGTTGTGTTGCTGTTGTTCTTCTCGAAATGCCAAGTCAGGAATTGAAGAGGAGGTGACTCATGTCATTTGTCTTTTTTTTCCTCCGTTTGGAATCTTCAGCCTGTAGGAACCAAGCAAATGCCCCAAATGCCATCCGCACTCCTCGAATAATCCGGCAGGACAGCAGGAACAAATGATCCATGCCAAATATAGGCATTGCTACGACCTACCTACTATACGTTTTAAAAAGTGCACTTAACGAAAACTTCTTGCCTTGGCAACATTTTTGAGAAGTTTATGTTGTAATAGTTTTGGATGGTAAAATAGCAGCTTAGTTGGTCTGAGGTTTCCAGCAACACTGTATTTTCCAGCATCGTGACCTTTGCCCACATAGATCATGAAGTGTCAATGACTGTTATAACTGGGTGGGAACATCTCAAAGCTATTTATGAGGGTTCATGAGAGCTTTTGGGAAAATCTCTCAAGTTTGGAGGAAATCTTGGCGAGGGACAGAGAATGTGCCTTGCTTAGTGCTCTGAATTTTTTTTTTTATTATGAAAACCAGGAATATTGTGAAGTTGATATGCTGTGTAACCCCATCCTAACCTCTACAGAGACCGACCAATCAGAGAGCGGAGACGGAGAGCAAAGGAAGGACTGGAGAACACTTGTGCCTCCCGTGGATTTTTTTGCAGCTGATTAGAAACAGTCACATCTCATCTCATAGAGGAACTGGTGAACAATATTGGATGCCAGATGCCTTTGATGCAATGATGGAAGACATTCGTACTCCCGAGTCCTAAGTTAACTTGTATTTAAACAGCTGCCATTGTAGTTACAATCATATTCATCAAACTGATGTATACGATTTTTAACCTTTTATCATGTTGTGGGAGCAATGCTTAGGAAATCAAATTAATTATAAGGATAAATTAACTTACATTTATTACCCTGTTTATCTCATCGGAGAGTGTAGAGAATGTATTATTGTAATACGTTGTACAATGTCTAAAAAAAGTCATGTTTTTTTGTAAAAGATCATGCTTGGTTTAATGGCTGTGTAATTAAACTGGCTTTAGACCCTCTAGATTTGAGTGGGACCACAGATTGGGGTATTAGACATAATTTCTCTCTTCTGGAGGTTCCTTAGTGAAACTGACCTCTCATCATGGGCAACGGGGATAGAGCTTTCTGGAGAGTTTTTTAAGCCAGTTTGAGGCAGGAACCTGTCTTAGAGGGATCAGCTGTCCGAAGTTGACAGGCTGTTGAGACTACACCATGTGCTCCTGAGGTCTGTTTGTCCTTGTCTGTGACTTAACTCAACACAGACATGCTGTTCTGATGTCTAATCTCTGTCTGAGAGGGCCGAGTACAACAACATCTTAGAAGTAAACATGAGTTTTTCCTATATGATTATTCACAAGACTGACAAATGAAGACCGTGGTCGACTGAGTGAAGTGACCACCCGCGGTCTGTCGGCTTTATCAAAACTCGCTTCTAATGGTATTTAATCTAGCAATAAAGATGAGAGAGAAAGAGCAATAGTGAAAGAGTGGTGTGGAATTATAATGTGCCGAATATCTGGTTTGCATTTCTTTATTCCTTTATCATTTCGCCCTGGAGCGGCTGCAAAAGAGAATTTCCTGTCGCTGTTTCTCCCATGTGTGAGACAGAGAAATTGGACAGGCAAAGACCGC